>QCXZ01000003.1:62562739-62730535 GCA_025024175.1 Rhyzopertha dominica | reverse complement strand
ATTTGGACCTCCTGAATTTCGGAATGGTCTCAGTTGGTCGCTAGCTACAACGGTTCGCTCTGAAAGTGTCCTTATTTCGGCCGCCCTACGTCCTAGCGCATTTTAGAGCAAATTTTTGATATCTTCAGTTCAAAATACATATGTATGACGATTTTGAGCTAAATCTATTTTTTGTCGAAAATCACAAAACGTGCCGAGGCTAACCCCTTTGTTCTCTTTTGACCTTAAAATTTTTTCGTCTCCGATTCAGTTGAATACAAGTATACTTACTGATTTGGACCTCCTGAATTTCGGAATGGTCTCAGTTGGTCGCTAGCTACAACGGTTCGCTCTGAAGGTGTCCTTATTTCGGCCGCCCTACGTCCTAGCGCATTTCGAGCAAATTTTTGAAATCTGCAGTTCAAAATACATCTGTATGACGATTTTGAGCTAAATCTATTTTTTTGTCGAAAATCACAAACCATCCAAGGCTAACCCCTTTGTTCTTTTTTGACCTTCAAATTTTTTCGTCTCCGATTCAGTCGAATACAAGTATACTTACTGATTTGGACCTCCTGAATTTCGGAATGGTCTCAGTTGGTCGCTAGCTACAACGGTTCGCTCTGAAAGTGTCCTTATTTCGGCCGCCCTACGTCCTAGCGCATTTTCGAGCAAATTTTTGAAATCTGCAGTTCAAAATACATCTGTATGACGATTTTGAGCTAAATCTATTTTTTGTCGAAAATCACAAACCATCCAAGGCTAACCCCTTTGCTCTTTTTTGACCTTAAAATTTTTTCGTCTCCGATTCAGTCGAATACAAGTATACTTACTGATTTGGACCTCCTGAATTTCGGAATGGTCTCAGTTGGTCGCTAGCTACAACGGTTCGCTCTGAAAGTGTCCTTATTTCGGCCGCCCTACGTCCTAGCGCATTTTCGAGCAAATTTTTGAAATCTGCAGTTCAAAATACATCTGTATGACGAGTTTGAGCTAAATCTATTTTTTGTCGAAAATCACAAACCATCCAAGGCTAACCCCTTTGCTCTTTTTTGACCTTAACATTTTTTCGTCTCCGATTCAGTTGAATACGAAGTATACTTACTGATTTGGACCTCCTGAATTTCGGAATGGTCTCAGTTGGTCGCTAGCTACAACGGTTCGCTCTGAAAGTGTCCTTCTTTCGGGCGCCCTACGTCCTAGCACATTTTCGAGCAAATTTTTGAAATCTGCAGTTCAAAATACATCTGTATGACGATTATGAGCTAAATCTATTTTTTGTCGAAAATCACAAACCATCCAAGGCTAACCCCTTTGTTCTTTTTTGACCTTAAAATTTTTTCGTCTCCGATTCAGTTGAATACAAGTATACTTACTGATTTGGACCTCCTGAATTTCGGAATGGTCTCAGTTGGTCGCTAGCTACAACGGTTCGCTCTGAAAGTGTCCTTATTTCGGCCGCCCTACGTCCTAGCGCATTTTCGAGCAAATTTTTGAAATCTGCAGTTCAAAATACATCTCTATGACGATTTTGAGCTAAATCTATTTTTTGTAGAAAATTACAAATCATCCAAGGCTAACCCCTTTGTTCTTTTTTGACCTTAAAATTTTTTCGTCTCCGATTCAGTTGAATACAAGTATACTTACTGATTTGGACCTCCTGAATTTCGGAATGGTCTCAGTTGGTCGCTAGCTACAACGGTTCGCTCTGAAAGTGTCCTTATTTCGGCCGCCCTACGTCCTAGCGCATTTTAGAGCAAATTTTTGATATCTTCAGTTCAAAATACATATGTATGACGATTTTGAGCTAAATCTATTTTTTGTCGAAAATCACAAAACGTGCGAGGCTAACCCCTTTGTTCTCTTTTGACCTTAAAATTTTTTCGTCTCCGATTCAGTTGAATACAAGTATACTTACTGATTTGGACCTCCTGAATTTCGGAATGGTCTCAGTTGGTCGCTAGCTACAACGGTTCGCTCTGAAAGGTGTCCTTATTTCRGCCGCCCTACGTCCTAGCGCATTTTCGAGCAAATTTTTGAAATCTGCAGTTCAAAATACATCTGTATGACGATTTTGAGCTAATCTATTTTTTGTCGAAAATCACAAATCATCCAAGGCTAACCCCTTTGTTCTTTTTTGACCTTAAAATTTTTTCGTCTCCGATTCAGTTGAATACAAGTATACTTACTGATTTGGACCTCCTGAATTTCGGAATGGTCTCAGTTGGTCGCTAGCTACAACGGTTCGCTCTGAAAGTGTCCTTATTTCGGCCGCCCTACGTCCTAGCGCATTTTCGAGCAAATTTTTGAAATCTGCAGTTCAAAATACATCTGTATGACGATTTTGAGCTAAATCTATTTTTTGTCGAAAATCACAAATCATCCAAGGCTAACCCCTTTGTTCTTTTTTGACCTTAAAATTTTTTCGTCTCCGATTCAGTTGAATACAAGTATACTTACTGATTTGGACCTCCTGAATTTCGGAATGGTCTCAGTTGGTCGCTAGCTACAACGGTTCGCTCTGAAAGTGTCCTTATTTCGGCCGCCCTACGTCCTAGCGCATTTTCGAGCAAATTTTTGAAATCTGCAGTTCAAAATACATCTGTATGACGATTTTGAGCTAAATCTATTTTTTGTCGAAAATCACAAATCATCCAAGGCTAACCCCTTTGTTCTTTTTTGACCTTAAAATTTTTTCGTCTCCGATTCAGTTGAATACAAGTATACTTACTGATTTGGACCTCCTGAATTTCGGAATGGTCTCAGTTGGTCGCTAGCTACAACGGTTCGCTCTGAAAGTGTCCTTATTTCGGCCGCCCTACGTCCTAGCGCATTTTCGAGCAAATTTTTGAAATCTGCAGTTCAAAATACATCTGTATGACGATTTTGAGCTAAATCTATTTTTTGTCGAAAATCACAAATCATCCAAGGCTAACCCCTTTGTTCTTTTTTGACCTTAAAATTTTTTCGTCTCCGATTCAGTTGAATACAAGTATACTTACTGATTTGGACCTCCTGAATTTCGGAATGGTCTCAGTTGGTCGCTAGCTACAACGGTTCGCTCTGAAAGTGTCCTTATTTCGGCCGCCCTACGTCCTAGCGCATTTTCGAGCTAATTTTTGAAATCTGCAGTTTAAAATACATCTGTATGACGATTTTGAGCTAAATCTATTTTTTGTCGAAAATCACAAATCATCCAAGGCTAACCCCTTTGTTCTTTTTTGACCTTAAAATTTTTTCGTCTCCGATTCAGTTGAATACAAGTATACTTACTGATTTGGACCTCCTGAATTTCGGAATGGTCTCAGTTGGTCGCTAGCTACAACGGTTCGCTCTGAAAGTGTCCTTATTTCGGCCGCCCTACGTCCTAGCGCATTTTCGAGCAAATTTTTGAAATCTGCAGTTCAAAATACATCTGTATGACGATTTTGAGCTAAATCTATTTTTTGTCGAAAATCACAAAACATCCAAGGCTAACCCCTTTGTTCTTTTTGACCTTAAAATTTTTTCGTCTCCGATTCAGTTGAATACAAGTATACTTACTGATTTGGACCTCCTGAATTTCGGAATGGTCTCAGTTGGTCGCTAGCTACAACGGTTCGCTCTGAAGTGTCCTTATTTCGGCCGCCCTACGTCCTAGCGCATTTTCGAGCAAATTTTTGAAATCTGCAGTTCAAAATACATCTGTATGACGATTTTGAGCTAAATCTATTTTTTTGTCGAAAATCACAAACCATCCAAGGCTAACCCCTTTGTTCTTTTTTGACCTTAAAATTTTTTCGTCTCCGATTCAGTTGAATACAAGTATACTTACTGATTTGGACCTCCTGAATTTCGGAATGGTCTCAGTTGGTCGCTAGCTACAACGGTTCGCTCTGAAAGTGTCCTTATTTCGGCCGCCCTACGTCCTAGCGCATTTTCGAGCAAATTTTTGAAATCTGCAGTTCAAAATACATCTGTATGACGATTTTGAGCTAAATCTATTTTTTTGTCGAAAATCACAAATCATCCAAGGCTAACCCCTTTGTTCTTTTTTGACCTTAAAATTTTTTCGTCTCCGATTCAGTTGAATACAAGTATACTTACTGATTTGGACCTCCTGAATTTCGGAATGGTCTCAGTTGGTCGCTAGCTACAACGGTTCGCTCTGAAAGTGTCCTTATTTCGGCCGCCCTACGTCCTAGCGCATTTTCGAGCAAATTTTTGAAATCTGCAGTTCAAAATACATCTGTATGACGATTTTGAGCTAAATCTATTTTTTGTCGAAAATCACAAACCATCCAAGGCTAACCCCTTTGCTCTTTTTTGACCTTAAAATTTTTTCGTCTCCGATTCAGTCGAATACAAGTATACTTACTGATTTGGACCTCCTGAATTTCGGAATGGTCTCAGTTGGTCGCTAGCTACAACGGTTCGCTCTGAAAGTGTCCTTATTTCGGCCGCCCTACGTCCTAGCGCATTTTCGAGCAAATTTTTGAAATCTGCAGTTCAAAATACATCTGTATGACGAGTTTTGAGCTAAATGTATTTTTTGTCGAAAATCACAAACCATCCAAGGCTAACCCCTTTGCTCTTTTTTGACCTTAAAATTTTTTCGTCTCCGATTCAGTTGAATACAAGTATACTTACTGATTTGGACCTCCTGAATTTCGGAATGGTCTCAGTTGGTCGCTAGCTACAACGGTTCGCTCTGAAAGTGTCCTTATTTCGGGCGCCCTACGTCCTAGCGCATTTTCGAGCAAATTTTTGAAATCTGCAGTTCAAAATACATCTGTATGACGATTTTGAGCTAAATCTATTTTTTGTCGAAAATCACAAACCATCCAAGGCTAACCCCTTTGTTCTTTTTTGACCTTAAAATTTTTTCGTCTCCGATTCAGTTGAATACAAGTATACTTACTGATTTGGACCTCCTGAATTTCGGAATGGTCTCAGTTGGTCGCTAGCTACAACGGTTCGCTCTGAAAGTGTCCTTATTTCGGCCGCCCTACGTCCTAGCGCATTTTCGAGCAAATTTTTGAAATCTGCAGTTCAAAATACATCTGTATGACGATTTTGAGCTAAATCTATTTTTTGTCGAAAATCACAAACCATCCAAGGCTAACCCCTTTGCTCTTTTTTGACCTTAAAATTTTTTCGTCTCCGATTCAGTCGAATACAAGTATACTTACTGATTTGGACCTCCTGAATTTCGGAATGGTCTCAGTTGGTCGCTAGCTACAACGGTTCGCTCTGAAAGTGTCCTTATTTCGGCCGCCCTACGTCCTAGCGCATTTTCGAGCAAATTTTTGAAATCTGCAGTTCAAAATACATCTGTATGACGAGTTTGAGCTAAATGTATTTTTTGTCGAAAATCACAAACCATCCAAGGCTAACCCCTTTGCTCTTTTTTGACCTTAAAATTTTTTCGTCTCCGATTCAGTTGAATACGAAGTATACTTACTGATTTGGACCTCCTGAATTTCGGAATGGTCTCAGTTGGTCGCTAGCTACAACGGTTCGCTCTGAAAGTGTCCTTATTTCGGGCGCCCTACGTCCTAGCACATTTTCGAGCAAATTTTTGAAATCTGCAGTTCAAAATACATCTGTATGACGATTTTGAGCTAAATCTATTTTTTGTCGAAAATCACAAACCATCCAAGGCTAACCCCTTTGTTCTTTTTTGACCTTAAAATTTTTTCGTCTCCGATTCAGTTGAATACAAGTATACTTACTGATTTGGACCTCCTGAATTTCGGAATGGTCTCAGTTGGTCGCTAGCTACAACGGTTCGCTCTGAAAGTGTCCTTATTTCGGCCGCCCTACGTCCTAGCGCATTTTAGAGCAAATTTTTGAAATCTTCAGTTCAAAATACATATGTATGACGATTTTGAGCTAAATCTATTTTTTGTCGAAAATCACAAAACGTCCGAGGCTAACCCCTTTGTTCTCTTTTGACCTTAAAATTTTTTCGTCTCCGATTCAGTTGAATACAAGTATACTTACTGATTTGGACCTCCTGAATTTCGGAATGGTCTCAGTTGGTCGCTAGCTACAACGGTTCGCTCTGAAGGTGTTCTTATTTCGGCCGCCCTACGTCCTAGCGCATTTTCGAGCAAATTTTTGAAATCTGCAGTTCAAAATACATCTGTATGACGATTTTGAGCTAAATCTATTTTTTTGTCGAAAATCACAAACCATCCAAGGCTAACCCCTTTGTTCTTTTTTGACCTTCAAATTTTTTCGTCTCCGATTCAGTCGAATACAAGTATACTTACTGATTTGGACCTCCTGAATTTCGGAATGGTCTCAGTTGGTCGCTAGCTACAACGGTTCGCTCTGAAAGTGTCCTTATTTCGGCCGCCCTACGTCCTAGCGCATTTTCGAGCAAATTTTTGAAATCTGCAGTTCAAAATACATCTGTATGACGATTTTGAGCTAAATCTATTTTTTGTCGAAAATCACAAACCATCCAAGGCTAACCCCTTTGCTCTTTTTTGACCTTAAAATTTTTTCGTCTCCGATTCAGTCGAATACAAGTATACTTACTGATTTGGACCTCCTGAATTTCGGAATGGTCTCAGTTGGTCGCTAGCTACAACGGTTCGCTCTGAAAGTGTCCTTATTTCGGCCGCCCTACGTCCTAGCGCATTTTCGAGCAAATTTTTGAAATCTGCAGTTCAAAATACATCTGTATGACGAGTTTGAGCTAAATGTATTAAATGTATTTTTTGTCGAAAATCACAAACCATCCAAGGCTAACCCCTTTGCTCTTTTTTGACCTTAAAATTTTTTCGTCTCCGATTCAGTTGAATACGAAGTATACTTACTGATTTGGACCTCCTGAATTTCGGAATGGTCTCAGTTGGTCGCTAGCTACAACGGTTCGCTCTGAAAGTGTCCTTATTTCGGGCGCCCTACGTCCTAGCACATTTTCGAGCAAATTTTTGAAATCTGCAGTTCAAAATACATCTGTATGACGATTTTGAGCTAAATCTATTTTTTGTCGAAAATCACAAACCATCCAAGGCTAACCCCTTTGTTCTTTTTTGACCTTAAAATTTTTTCGTCTCCGATTCAGTTGAATACAAGTATACTTACTGATTTGGACCTCCTGAATTTCGGAATGGTCTCAGTTGGTCGCTAGCTACAACGGTTCGCTCTGAAAGTGTCCTTATTTCGGCCGCCCTACGTCCTAGCGCATTTTCGAGCAAATTTTTGAAATCTGCAGTTCAAAATACATCTGTATGACGATTTTGAGCTAAATCTATTTTTTGTCGAAAATCACAAATCATCCAAGGCTAACCCCTTTGTTCTTTTTTGACCTTAAAACGTCTGAGGCAACAACTTACGATTTAATTTGGACCACTTATAAAATGCACCTCTTCATCTAGCGACTAACTAATGCTAGATTTCGCTTCAGGATGTCAAAATTAATACAGAAACCAAAGTTTGGTGGAAGCGTTGGTGAAAAACTTTTTTGCTAATTTTTTTCTAAAAGTTTTCGACACTCCTATTTAGAGCTCAAAATTCGAGACACTGATATACTTAAAGTTCATGGATTCAAAAATGTCCTCGTAACTCATGAGCTAGGACGTTCATATAATTCTTTATAGATTTTTTTTTATCCATAAAGCACAGTGGTTCAGGAAGATGCCTGTAGTGTCTGCACATGGTGGCACAGCTCTTTAAAAATCGCCACCCTGGCAGAGAATTGAATGTTCTTTCTAATTCTTTTAACCGCAGGTCGCTAGCACTAATTTCCAAACTGGTCGAATCGAAGTTGAATCCGAAGTATGATGGAAGCGTCAGGTTCACATGTTAACTGTATCGGATCGGACTTTTGAACTACAGACCGTGAAAGGGCTTCATATTTTAAATATTTTCGTAGTAAGAAGGTAGGCTACCTTATTTTCAAAAACATTTTTGTATTTTGGAGCTCTGCTGATTTTGAGTTACAAACCAGAATTTTCGAAAGCTGAAGAAAATCCTTAGTACATTATTACATTAATCCATTTGCTTTGTATTAGGATCATAACTGAATTACTCATTATCTAACACTATTTTGTCCAATTTTACCAATTGACAAGACTGCAAATAGGGTTTACAAGAACAAAATCAAACAACTATTTGTGTATAAAGTTCAGTTAATTCGTTATGGACCCATCTCTAGTTCAAAATTGTAACTACCACCATTGAGTTTATTACTATTATAATCAAGGCTACCACAGTGCGTTTGAATTATAATAAAATTGAATGCTTTATTATCAATGGACCAACATGGTTCAAATTTAATCAGATTTAATCCATGGCCCTTGCTATAATAAAATCATGAATTCATGGTGTGTTAAACTTGTACCGCCTTTATGCAACTGGCCACCTGGGTGTCTATCACAAGCTAGTTATAATACGGGCCCACAACCGTAAAATACTGAAAACATTTCAATGTCCACTACTTACCTTATTTTGACTTCATAAGCAGCTCAGAATGGAATTGTATAAGAAAAACAACATATTATTTCAATTATTTACTCTATTCAATTATGTTAACAATATTATAACCAATTATTACAAAATAAAACGGAATACCACGCATGGAACTATTCAACAGCTACATTAATATGTTTTAAAATTGATTATTACTCCTTTTCACATAATATTATAGAAAAACATTTTCAACATTTGATGTTACTGGCAGGGCTACCAACAGGTTTAAATATGCTTCATAATCAATCTCATGGCAAAATATTCACATGTAGAAGCTACTGATGATTGCATACCTTTTACTGCGGACTTTAATGATTTTTGCTTCTTTTATTGATCGGACTGTCAAGAAAAATATACTACTATTCAGGATATCAAACTTGGAGCAAAGTTAATTTAATCAAATACAAATATTTTGCCAAGACATTGCAAGGTATGCTCTTCATTTTCCACAAAGATTTAAGTTTCAAGTGTTATAAAATGAGTATGCATTATTGGCAGCCCAGTACTGGCAAATCATTAATCTCGTGCACATAACAATGGCATACCGAAAGAAAAGGTTGTTGTTTGCGACGGAATGACATTTTGATTTTCCAACCAAACTAGCAATTAAACAGTATGTTAAATACCTACTTAAATAAGATATCTGAACACTGATAAAACATTCATTAAAATCAAGCACCTTCAAAAAAATACACTCAACTTAAAGAATCTTGTATGGCACGTACATAAACAAGATGTGTATAAAATTTTTGTAATGAAACACTACCAGTCTTTTCTTAAATTTGTTTACCACAAGAGTGATTTTTCAGCGTTGCCTCGAGACAACTTTCAACATCAAGACTATTAAAATTCCAGCTAGGCTAAATGAATTAATCCGTATACTAAATTTGTATATATAAATTATTTTCACATAATTTAAAGTTCGAGTAACAGCTGCAAGTGTAGATTACGAGTTTTTAAATGTTGGGGTTATGTAGGGCAAGGGGAAGACTCGTTAGCAACAATAAAATGCCTAAATAAGGGATAAGAAGACTTTTCGTCACTCACGCATTCCATTTTAAAAGTGTTTCGAGAAAATTATATTTTAATAATATTCCCATTATTCAGAACACATGTAATGTAAAGTCTAATGAAAAATATTAAGAACAAAAAGATAAGGAATAATGATTAAGTATAATAGCGCTAGAAATAAATAACTTCTCTAAAAAATTAGTACAGAATTAAAAGAGATTAGGGTAACCAGTTCCATTAAATGTTATTTTTAAAATAAAAGTGAACGGTTATATACCCTCTGTGAGTTAAAACAGTCTTCAGTACACGTCAATAAAGTGGTATTATTTACTTTACCTCACTGTCCTAAATATGCAACTAAAAAACGATAAACAAAAAATGGAAGACATTTTTTTCAAGAGGAACACTACGAATTTTTAAAGAACTGTAATTGTTTACATACTGTTCCAGTTTCACATTTTTGGAAATAAGTATGCATGAGTGCTGAATGGACCATTGAAATTTTTTACAAATATAATGTTATTGTAATTAACAATTCAAAATATTTAGGAAAAATAATTATAATTTTTGAATACATATTTTTTTTCATTAGAGATTATTAAATTAAATAAATATGTTTTTAATATTTGTATATAAGCTGCTACTACTACTAAAGGTGGAGGTTATGTTTCATGTCGTTTCTTATTCTTACGAAGACTTGGAAAGTAAAGCGACTTTTCTTTTTGTGTAATAAAATGTACCTACAAAAGAGGTTTTGGGGTTTCAATTTGAAAAGAAAAGAACGAAACAAAATAATATTCGTAATACTGGTACATATCTGTTAAAATATACTCAACAAAATTGTAAATACTATTCTGCAGAACGAATGTTTTTCAGTAACAAATCATCACTGAGCATCTGACGTTGATGTGAAAATGCATTTAAGATCCCGTAATAATTAATAAATGCTGCATGGAGTATTGAATGCGGAACGAACTGTGACTTTACTGAAAGGGTAAGCATATTATTTTTTATTATTCCAACTTTAACTCTGAAATTCTGACTTTATTCTGAATTTCTGAATTTATCTGTGAATTTCTGTTTTTAACTTGGAATTTTTGACTTTATCTAGCATTTTCTGTCTTTATCACTGAATTTCCTACTTTATTACGAAATTTTGGTTATAGTTAAAAATATGAGCATATGAAATTCAGTGATAAAGTTGGAATAAAGAAATATGCTAGCCCTTCCATGCTTTTGTACGTAACAACATAAAACATAAACTCCTCCTTGGCAGTAGTTTCCCCCTGCTCAGGAGATGTTGCCACGTTGCCAGATCAAAAACACAAGATTCACCAGTGTTCCTAGCAGCTATTGAGTGAAAAAAAATTATATATGTAAAATCTAGTGAAATAAAATATATTTTTTTTAGATATAAAATATTTATTAAAAACATATTTATGTAATTTAAAAAAATGTCTATAGCGCAAGAATTATAATTTATATGTATTAATTAGAAGAGATATTATTCCCAAATATTTTATATAGTTAATTACAATAACATATATACTATGTAAAAAATTTCAACCGTTAATTTGGAATCTCATAGGTATGTATACTATAATGTAAGTTTTCCTTATTACTTTAGTATGGATCTTTACCAATGTGGAAGACTAGTTATGCAACAAAAACATTTTTGTAAATGCAATATTTGCATTTTCGTTTTAATTCTTGTGCTAAATAAAGAAGTGTTATGGAAGTAACGACTCATGTTCGAAAAAAAAAACCATTTGTTGCTGATTTTTTTTCGAATTTTATTACTTTCGGACCTAAAACTGACGGATCAGTTACAATTACATCGAAGTTTGTACTGAAATAAGGATTGATAACCAAGAAAAGTATTTTGTCAAGGAATTATTTTGGAATGCAGTATCTATAATATAATATAAGTATCTTTCAAATAATGTGCTAAATGAAAGCAAAGTCGTAAAATGCTGTTAATTTATGCCGCCCCGCATTATGCTTGACATATTTTTGGAATGTTTTAATTACTTTTTCTTCCAAAACAGTTTCCCCTATTAAGATGAGACAAAAAAGCACTTGCAGCTGTTCATCTGTATAAATATCAATTTTCTCAAATTGCTATGACTTTTTCCTTAAAACCAAGCACCCTCTTGATTTAAAGCTCGACTCCGGAGATCGACCATTGTGGCAAACCAAAACTCGGGCAGGTTGAACAGTATGACGTATCAGTCACGTACAATAAAGGAAACTCTATATTGATAAAGGTAGGATTAACAAATCTGTATGCTATCAACCTAGCTACAAGTATTTACAAACGTCGCGTTTGTAAAAATAAAAAATAATCTATCTACATCAATAAAAAATTTACAGCGTCGTGAAAATTAAATAAAAACCTAAACTCAGTCTTACTGCTGCTGCTGCTCCAACCTCTTCTCCTCCTCCAGCATGGCGTCCAGTTCGTCCGTCAGGTTGGCGAGCATGTTGCCGATGTCGTTGAGGACGTCGGCGGTAGGCTCCGCCCTCTGCGTTCTGACGGCACTTTGCTGTTGCCTGGCGGGAGTGGGGGACGGATGCGGCGGCAGACCCGTCCGCTGCTTGACGGGGGAGTAGTCGGCGGATCTGCCGCCGCTCGCCCTCGTCCTTATAGTGCCCGCGTTCTCGTTGGCGAAGGGCAGCGAGTCCGATTCAGTACTTGAACTKGACTGGAACAAGCAAAAGCCACTCTGAACTCGCGGCATTCTATAAAACATAAAAGCATACGTGAACAGACTCATGCTTTATAATTAATATAAGTATAAATGCCAAGGAGGCAAGCCAAAAGCGCTCCTGCCTTCAAAAACTGATCCAGTTTTGTTCCTATACTTGCTTATTTTTATGTGCAAGGCTATGAGCGTTTGGCGACCTCCCCACTTAAGTTGATGGATAGGAGAGTATCGACCGTTGGTGGCACTAGTGTGGCTTTGCATATGGCAGAAATGATCAGTACTTGTTATTATAATATACTCGTCTGCATTGCGTAATGAAACACAGATGGGTTCGCAAACGAGTATATTCAATATAATTAACCTATGTGATAACCGTTTAACCACATAACCGCATATTACTATTACAATATAATCTCACACATGCTTTTTGTGTTTACATTTATCCTCTTTTTCTTAATAATAGTCACTGCCCACAATTTAAAAATGCTCATACGCTATAACAAAAACAGCCCTATTACATAACAATCCCGCCTTCTTCCAGCAAAAAAGTACTGTTCTTATGTGTTATGTATCTGCCACCAAAAGTCGTGTCACTATTGTAAATTTGCTTATAGGCAAAACTATTGGTGGTCAGTCTAGTGCAGCATGGCATAAAACTGGTTGTGCTTATATACCGAAGACTTAGTATGATGTTAATGCCATCTGTCAGCATTATAATGACATGATGACAAAGCCACCTAGCTGTCATAATGGGTACTACTTCCTTAAGGAAGTAACCTATGCAAGTACATGCTAACTTGGCAAAATAGAGGTCACTTCCTTCAGGAAGTAGTACCCATTGTGACTGCTAGGTGGCTTTGTCATCATGTCAGTGTAATGCTGACAGATGGCATTGCCATCTAATTTTTTACTACCATAGACTTCATCAAAGATGAAGAAATCCAAGGAAATTGGTAATGGCATATACTGTACAGTCAGTGTTGCCGTTTCCGGGTATTTTAACTTTTTTTGTCATTTATTAAAATTGGTAAGCAGTGAGTTCAACATTTCAAAAAAATATTTGATGTTATTGACATTATTAAGTTCAGGATTTCTATACAAAATCACTGGCAATGGTTTTGTCTAAGTTTCCTTTTTTGAAGTGGCGACAGCTCGCCTTGCTAGATTATAAAACATATGGACTTGATCCTGGAAAGCCTGTTGAATTATATTGGAACGACGTATGCTGTCTTAAGAACTCCGCTGGAGCATTTCTTTTTCCAAATCTTAAAACTGTAGTAACATTCTTGCTGATTCTTCCATTTTCAAATGCTTCAGTAGAATGTGTGTTTAGCGACTTGAAAAATATAAAAAATGACAAAAGAAGCAAACTTGATACCAAAACAATAAATGCAATACTGCATACTAAACAAGGAGTTGATCAGGCAAATGGACTCTTGATGTTTCTACCAACAAGACAAATGCTAGAAGCTAGAATATAGCTAGCTATAGTTATGTCAGTGTATATTTATTTTAGTTTGTACCAGAATTAAGTTCCTGATTTCATTGTAACTGTTTGATTTACATTATGTTTCCTTCAGATTTATTATATTATTAATAAATATGAAAATCTAAAGCTGTGTTTTGATGTTGCCATTGTTTTTTTTAGTGAGTTATTTACGAAAAAGTTTTGGTCATTATTGAGATAACGTGACACACTTTAATTAACAACCTGCACCAATTCCTAATGTGGGAAAATGACTATTCGAAAAACGGGTGTTTGCTCTTAGTCCTATTTTATGACGCGTAGTATTATTCGTCTCTTTTGTAGTGTCGCATGCTCCTTTCCTACACGTAGCAGGCAGTTCAGTCAACGTGTTGGCCTTATACTACCTTTCAACACATCTCTTGGTACATTTTAACTACAGGCAGGAGAGGAGCATACGAATAACAATATATTTAGTAAATTAGATCCAAATGTAAACGCTCGTTTTTTCGAAAAGTGATCTTTTCCGCAACCAAAAATTACTTACATATGATGTAAAATATGATAATTTATGGAAATTTCCGAAAATTAGTTTAAAATTTTGGAGTCACATAATCGCAATAATTACCAAAGTTTTAAACGTAAGATGGAAATTTGCATTTTACATGCGGTAAATTTGGGTATTTCGTTAACTTGCGGAGCGATTTTTCATATAAGCAGTGCGGCAACACTGTGTACAGTGTACAATATAGACAAACGAAAAAAAAAAACTAGTGACGACAATAAAGACTCACCTTAAAGCTAGCGTCCGATCCATTTCTGTGCTGCAGCGCCAACGTATTAATAAGCTCCTGTTCTTCGGCACCCCACGACCTGGACGAGTTCAGTTTAGGCTGCGAACTACCAGGTGGCGTTCCGGGCGCCGGAGGAGGCGGCAATGGCAGATCCCCCTGGCTATCCAGCGATATGCTCAGGCTGTCCGAGCTGGGGTAGGCGGGAAGGGGCAGTGGACTCGACGTCTGCACGTGGTGTATCTCGACGGTCGTCGTGTGTTCTTGTCCCTCGCTGCACGAGTCCAACCTTTTCGGAGGATTCGGAGGTATCTTCTTTGGCATCACAGGACTGCTGTATTGCATGTGGTACTTGGAGGTGTCCATCAGATCTTTCGGAATGGTCTTGTAATGCGCACCGACGTATTTCTCGGGGTTGAACACGGGCTTTTCGAAGTCGGGGAACGTCTCGCGGGCCTTAGCCGTTATCTTGGCGATCGGTCGCGGCCTTATCACGCCCCTCGGCCTTGGAAGGGTGCCTCCGCCCTCGTACAGCAGGGCGGTTTCGTTCGTAGGTGTTATGTCGCCGTCGTCGTACGATCTCGGCCTCCAGCCGCCCAAGCTCTGCTGGTAGTAGAAGGTCTGCATGTTGTCGGGACTGAAGGTGTGGTGGGTCCTCTCGTTGGGATCTTCCAGGGATTCGAGGGATTTCCCTCGGCCTGTCCTTATCTGGAAGGGAAAGGATATCATATGCATACAGGGAACAGATACACTTAAATATGAGATAACAGTTTGTGTTTTCTTTTGTTCAAACTAGCATTGTAAGTTTTCTACTGGAATTTTGGATATTTAATGCAACAATTCAAGATAATTATACTAACTTTAGTGTAGGGCACCTAGGCTGCTAAAGTATGTGAATATGACACATTACAAACTTTTTTATAAAAAATACTGTGTGGGTTCAAAACCCAGTTTTTAATGGGAGACTCTGAAACCTGCAATTGCAACAATTATATTGTGTCCTTATATAGTTCCAAATTTAACTTTGAATAGGGCAGTACTAGATATGCCCCTATCTCTGTAAGAAAGCATTACCTTCAGAGACACTTCCTAAGTATTAGCTTTTCTTAAAGATTTTTAATTCCATTTTTTGCATCATACAAGGGCCAAGTTAACTAAATATCTGTTAAAATATTGTTATAATAGAATTACACCAAAAATTTTGCTATTACTCCTAGTGAATTTTAATTTCCAAGTTGTTACATTTCTTATTTAAAATAAATAAAACAGAATATAATAACTGAACTACAGATCTTTAGTTTCGAACCCTAATTAAACTGTAATGTCAATATACGGAATGTGAAGTGAAACATATATTGTAATTACATGCAGGAATCTAACAGTTTGGACAGAAACAAGACAAAACAAGCTGTGCATGTACGCTGCTATTATAGTGCATTTTTTCTCCATGAACTAGATGATATGTAGGTGTGTAGTTTTTCATAATGCATAATTTTTTAAATACAACTTACAATATCAATACTAATGTCAATGCAGACAGCAGGTAAAATTATATTACTGTTAACGATTTGAGTAAAATTGATTATTGTATGATACATGAAATATAATTAGAATTTTATGTAATCATCATCATCAAAATTAGTCTGAAGAATTTGCAATGAAAAATAAAAATTTGGACAAAACTTTTTCAAATTTAATTTAAATCAAAGCAGTTAAATGCAAAATGCAAGATTGAGGACATATTTTTACGTTTTCTTGTTTTACAATTCCAATATGAATACAACAACCTTAAACAATATTAACATAACAATGAAATTTCAACATTTCATATTTGTTTGTTTCGATATAATTTCAAATTATTAAATTTTGTGTTCTTTCTAACAAATATAACTTTCATATTAAACCTATAGTAGTCTTATATTGTCTTATACCAATCAGAGCTTACTGGATATAAATTAGCAAGAAAATAATTCCTTTTTGTGGTATCAAAATCTAGTGTTTAATTTTTATCATCACAATTAAAAATTGGTTTAATGTGGATGTGTGTCATATTTTTTTTCATAGCTTTTCACCAACTTTATGATAGTCATCAATGAGATTTTTAATGATTTTATTTTAGTATATTTCATGTATATATTTTTATTTATCAGTGCTTTAAAAGTATATTCGACTTCAAGCCAATTATCATATTCTTCCTCGTTAAATGTTGGACACTTAATAATAGCAGCAGTGTGGTTTAAATTTTGAACATTTGACAACCTATAGTGTCATTGCTGTGAACTCACAAATTATGGTTTGCATAGCAATGAATGTCCATCTATTTAATAAAGACATTTCTAACTAGAGAAAAGCAGATACAAATAAATCAATTACGAAAGTTAAATCTGAATACATCCTATTATATATTGATCAAATTACTACATATTTCGATAAATTTTTAATTCACTTGTGACTATAGTTTATTCATATGTGTAATTATGATGAACATGGCTGGTAAACCAGGTTGATTACATGTGGACGTCTCTTTGGACCACCCCTATCATTTATAATTCTCTGAATTCAAACTTCATTTACAATATTTTGCATTAAATATATAATGTACAAATTTGAAAAGAACAAGGTTGTAAATTTTCAAGTTAATGTACTCTCAACCAAAGTTTTTTAAAAGAAAAGTGAATAATACATACATAGACTACTTCTGTTTTCACGTGATCATCAAAGCAGCTAAAAGTGACAAGCAATTACAAAGAAGATGATATGAACAATGATGAGTGTGTTATTTAAAGAACTGGCAAGGGAGGTGTTAAATGCAGTCATGAATAAGCACACCCAATGAATTGTTATGGATTATGGATCTATCGATAATCTATAGCACCTAGAAGCAGCGAACATGCACTCCGAAACTCCTAGTAACTGATTTCTAAAAGAATATTGTTTTATTTTCGTGTACCTTGATGGGGACAATGTCTGTGCAATACAGTGACTGCATGTAATGTGTGGCAGCCAGCTGTCGGGTCTGGTCGATCTCCCAAGGCTGGTGGAAAGAACGGAAGGTGCTGTGGACGGCAGGTACACCGGGCGAGGGTGGGCCCAGGGGTGCGTGGACCACCACGTCCTTACACAGACATGCAGCGTAAGCGAGGTACAGCACAAAATGCAACTTTTCATTTGCCTTGCTTGTGCACTAAGTTTGACGCACGGCAGGGGCATTTCGAGAACGGCCAAAGACAAAAGGACAGTCCGCAACCGAGGAAATGCAATTTTATGCATTTTCAATTGCAATAATTACACATTAATTAATTTTACTACAGGTCTATCTTTGCTTTAACACACAAAATGTTAACATATGGTGTGTTATTCCATGTAGAGGATGAACGATTTTTGTTTGGATTGCAGGGTACAGGCTAAATGGTATAAGATGTGAGAAAAAAAAAATTTTGGATAACTTGATTTTTTCAAATTTGGGCGATTTCTATTGACTCACATCTTGTTTACTATAATAGGTATCAAAAAACCGTTTGAATATTTATGAATAAATTTTTTCAGTAGCACAAAATAGTGATTTTCCATATCTTCTAAAATAAATGTTTTCCGAATATAACATACAAATTGTTTTTTTTTATGTGGACACGTCTTACGTTTTATTTGTTTTTTCATTATTTTATTATTTTTTAAAACTAAAGGTGMAAAGCCTATTTTTGAGAGCTTYATGGATGGTATACTCCAAATTTTAAATTAAAAAAAAGTGAAAAATTTAATTATAAACACAATCTACACTGAATGAAGCCTTAACTTTCTAAAGTTAGTTCTTAAAGATTGATCTTCACAAACTCCAACTATATCCACTTTAATTTGACTTCAAACAAAAAGCAGCCTGTATGCCAAAAACACAAACATAAATTCAATGATTAAATAAAGAATTTTGAATAGGTCAACTAAAATTACAAAAATCATTCAAAATTGTAAAATTACCTTTATCTATAATTTTCGATATTTCCACAATTTCAAAAAAAATTAATTTTGTGTATTTGTTACAAAAATGTAAAGAATTAAATTTTTATGGTAAAGACTGGTTATTTTCAATTTGACGTCATTTTTATATTTTTTTTTGTTTTTCTCTTATAAGGCACTGATGATGGCTTGTAGGAGCTGAATGGGGTTTGCCAATTTGATTATAAATAAAGTGGATGATATAGTTGGACTTTGTGAGGATTAACCTTTAAGAAGTAACATTAGTAAATTTCTACTTTGCGCATATAGTTCAGTTTACAATATTTTATACATCTAAAGACATTGCTTTAAAGAAATTCGTCCCCCTTATTATTGTCCTGTGTTTTTAAATATACAAGCAAAAAAGTAAAAGATTTATGTACATTAAGTACGATTTTTCTTTTTAATCATTTGTAATCAGATTTTTTAATCATCCAACATTATCTTTTTGTCTTTAGCTCGTTCATAATTGAAAAAGGGAAACTACAATACCTGGACCGTTTGGATATTTTAGATTTTAAACACACTATGTGGTTACCTGCAGAAATAATTTGAATATTTATTTTTGGACAATCATGATGTATTTCGAGTGCCTTGCACAGGTAACCACAAAGTATTTCGAGTCAGAATTAGGGGAATGAAATCTAAACACTCATGCAGATTATTCCTACTAAGTCTGAAACTCACGATAAACAGCCAGTTTGGGGTTGTCTAGTGTGTTAAAAAGAAGATAGATTTACTCACTTGCTGCAGCATCCCCAAATCGATGGTGTTGCACCTTTTTCCTGCTTTTATATCTTTGATCCGTTTGATGGCAAGCATTATCTTCTTCTGATGTCCTAACTTTACAATCCCGAATTCTTCTAAGTCCTCCCACGTAAGCTGAGTAACGTCGTCGACTGTTCGATAACCCTGTTCTAAAAGAGCCGGATAGTATTCCTCCAAGCGTAACAATTGAAGCCATTCTTCTAAGGAACCCTACACCAGAATTGACGATCTCAAGACATTTTTTTGACAAAATTTTGTAACTTACAGGAACAAATTCAGGCAGGTTGTCTGGAAGGTTAAGTTGAGCGATTTCTGCCTTCAGCCGTTTCCGATGGTTCGGTTTTGTGATTCCTATCGCGGTGAGATCTTCCGGGGTCATCCTGCCTATCGTGGGCAGGTCGTACCCGGCTGATATGAAGAGGGGGAAGTATTCCTCGAATTGGAGGTCCACTAGTAAGGCATGAATTATTTCTTGATCCTGAAATAGCATTTCAGATTGTTAACAAGACAGTATTATCAAAAGACACCAATGGTGACCGGGGCACATGCTGACCCATTATGGAGGTCAAGAAAGTTTGACGGGCGAGCCCGTCAGATTGAGTCCAAACTAGACTGAAGAACTGACCGAGATTGAACTGTCAATGACAGGTAAACTGCTTCACTGCTCGGGCTTCATACCGTGACTGATCATGCATTTTTTATGAGAGTGAAAACTAAACATCTTTATGGATTAAAATTCTGTTTCCATATAGTTATAACACAACTCGGTAAATTTTAGATTGATTTAAAATTAAAACCGCTGAAAATTGAAGCAATACTTCCACATCCAATCGTCAAAATGACATTTACACTTTTATTTCTTATATTATACTGTTAATAGTGAGGTTTTGAGCATTTTTTTGTCTCTACACATTTTATGAAACAACAAACGGTTCTCGTAATATTAGCTTATATACATAAACTTTTAAAATCGTTTTTTTTTTGTAAATAATTCGAAAATTATGTGCTTTTCGATTAGAAATTTTATTTTCTATATAATAGCAAAATAAAAAATAATCGTGTGTGCAGGGTCCAAAATCCAGTTTTTTGGAAATATTTTGAATATGTCGATTTTTTTGGAAAAAAAATTTAAAATACTTTTTGTGAGAAATTTTATATTTGATGGTATTTGTCACTTTTTGAATATATTAAGCATTTTCGGAAATATTTAAGAAAAACCGTTTTTTTTTTAAGGGACGGTTTTATCTTCTAAACCGTTTGCTGCACCAAAAATTTATAGGGATGTATAATACTTGCAATTAAAGTACTAATCATATACTAAAAAACAGTAGGTCGCTTTGGGTAGTCGAGATTTATATGTATGCCAAATTTCAAGTTCATATGTTGTCTTTCGAAAGTTATCGTGTCCACACACAGACAAGAAATTTTTTTGCTCAAATTTTGTGTTTTACATTTTCAACTATTTTAATGAGAGTAAATAAAATTCAATATAGTTACATACATTAACAATCAACTACATTAAATTCAAGAAATATACCATAATTTCAACTAACAAAAAAAATTCAAAACTGAATTTGAATTATTGTTATTATCAACTTGACTAAGTAATACCTAATTTAATTACACATTATTGAGGTCTAAAGCTAATTTTACAACTTAAAGTATTTTTATATCGCTTAAACATGATTTCAAGAATTTGTATTATGATGGGAAATAATTCCGAATTAAGAAAATTTACAACAAAGTATATATATTTAATTAAATTCAACACAATTTCAAAATAACAACATTCAAGAAAATTCTGATAAGAATAATTTTAATTCAAAATAATTTATAATAATGATATATACTTTTAATAAAATTATACATTCCGGCGTTTATAATTACATCAAAACAATTCCAATTTGAAAATTATGTTAAGACTATTTCAAATTGAAAAACGAAACTACAAAATAATTATACAATTAATTAAAATTTAGCACAGGTGGTTCAATTAAGCTAAAGGAATCGTTTAAATAAAATATCTTTTCATAATGTTCGCTACCAAATTAAAAAAAAATTTCTGGCACAGTATCATGATAAAAAAAAACAAATGAATTCAAGCATTTTCATAATTGACATACTTAATTGAAAGGCAAAACATAATTTTCAATAAATAAAATATTTGTATGCCAAATCATGTTGGGTTAACATTCTTTAATTAAAAATATGTAGGACAGTATATTAATTGTCGGTATGTGACTACTTTAATCGCGAAATTTGAGGCTCTATTACGAACAAAAAACATGACCGTGAGAGACCTTGGCAAAATGACGATTTTTTAGATCATCTTTCAATGAATAACAGGAAGAAATCTAAAATATAAGTTACTTAGGAATCTGGCATCTGTTCATCGAATTGTCAAATGCCGATGATCCGGATCAACCATTACAGTTTTGCAAAAGAATTACTTCAGTGAAAGTCAGCCAAATGCCTTGAAAAATTGAACATTTGAGCAGACATTCTGGATGAATGCATTATCAAGCCACTTTTTTTAAGGCAACTGATTGGTGATAACTGATAAGTTATCTGCAATTGGGTATTACCACTTTTTTTTTGAAAATTACGTAAAATGAATCTTGAATTGCATATATATCGTACGCCATGTTAGAAAAAACAAAAAAAAATATTTGTAGGTAGAGAATTTCAGGTCTGAAATTCGAATCTTAGGAGTCACCGCCAAAACGCTTCTATCCAACGTTATTCAACTCGTGACGTCAAGTGTCATGTAAACATTACCGAGGAGCGTGCTGTTTAATGGTGTACTATCAGTCTTGTATTGGAAAAGCTTTTGTGTGGTGTTTATTGAAAGGACGGTGTAAGAGGTCCCACCAAAAGGTCATTTGTGTAGTTTTACAAGCATCTATTATGTATGGAAAACAAAACAAGTGTTGTTTTATATATGGTTATAAAAGTACTTCAGTCAGTACAGCTAACAAATGTTTTGTAACCGTTCCTCGAGATTATCAACGTATGAAAAAGTTGTTTAAGGCCCCTAGACGTGATATGCCGAAATCGCAGTTTGTTTTTCTGTTGTGAAGATCGTCTTAATTCTTACTCTAAGTTTTATTTATTCTTTTTGGGGTTATAAGTGTTTACCATTCAGTTTCCATTTTGTTATAGCTTGAAGAGGATATGAAAAATTATACGCGTTTTAAGTTGATTGGGAGGGAAATGTTATAATAAAGAACGACGTTGTTCCCCATACATTCGACTGTTAGCCAGAGCGGAAACGAGCCGCAAGGTCGCGAAAATAAATGGCAATTTATATTTATTCTGACCTCTAAAATAAATGTCAAGTTTAGGGTACATCTTTATTCTTACATTTTTATGTTTACAAATAGTATATTTCCAACAACCCACTGTGATCAAATTATCAATGCTAAGTTAATTTGATAAAAAGTTTACTTATGCTGTTGCGTTTACGTTCCTCATATCCGTCGCGTTGAACCGCTCGTCGCTGTACACAAATTCCATGACAATGAACATGCCTTCAGAAGTCATAACTTATAAGTATTTCACTTTTTTTGGCGTATTTTAATTCGCTTGTCACAAAATGAAAGCAAACAACAAACTGATAAATTGACGGGCTGGGGCTGACGCATGACGCGCTGACCCCAGATGTAAACAAGCGGCCATTTACAAGACACCTGACGTCACGACCAATATGTTCGCGTTTTGGCGGTCCCTTTAAATATTCACATTTTTAATATTAAAAATACACCTTACGATCAATTTTTTCGAATTTATAAGCTGTCACAGCTGTTTTGTGGATTAGATGCTACATATTAATATGCAATTTAATAAAATATAAATACGTGGCAAATACCCAATTGTTATAAGACCTTATTGACGCCTTAATCAACCAAGCACTGGAAGAATACGTATATCTTCATCATTTTCTAGATGCTGCTTTACTCAGACTATGGATAAGCGAAAAGATGTCCCCACGAATGCCCAGCTAGATAGCCCAACTTAACCTCTTTGGATTTCCTTTTTTGAGGCTACTTAAAATGGGATTTCGTGATGATAAAAAAGAATCATTAAAATAAAAAAATTGGTTGCATAGATAATGAAAGAAGCTTTAAAATGTATGTCATTAGTCGACCCCTTTTGCTATTTACATTAGTTGAAGAGGTGGCAATATAGGCTAGGGGAAATGTTTGAACCCAACATAAAATTTGGACCCTCTTTAAGTTAAAAGTGACGTGTTTCTGCATATCTTTTCGAAACCTGGACTAAATGCAGTTGGAACACCATGTATACAAAAAGGATGCTATGATTAATAATATTGCCTTTGACGGTTAGTGATAACTTATAATATCAAGTGAAACCTGCAAATATTATTTAAAAAATGTCTGAAAACGATAACCAATCAAACATCCCCAGTAGAATTTTAAACATCAACCTTAAAATGAGTCTCTTTTTAAGCAATGCATGATTAAGAACAACTTACAGGAACTCCTTGATGTATCATCCGTTCTATCCGCCCTTGATCCGAACCAATAGAGCAAGAGCTGAGAGAACATCTCGGACTACTTGAAGAACCTATCGTGCTGCGACCTGCCGTGCTCAGAGGATGATAAGACGCTCTTCCACTGTCCAGTGACGCCGTGCTGTGTCTAGAACCAGATCCCGCACTACCACTCGAGGATCCAGGGCTATCTCTACCGGGGGACTAAAAAATCATTGTTTTGAAACACCCTAATCTCTATTAAGAAGCTTGACAGTTAAAAAAAATGGGAAAACTACCTGCGTCATGTCGATACCCTGATCTTCCTGTAAACTCAGCTGGTGGTGGTAGTATACCGCCGCCTTGTGGGTTAAGACGGCCCCCGATGACTGCCCGGGAAAGGTGAACGTTGGCGGTGGATAAACGGGGCCAGGGGATTTCCCTGTGCCGCTGCTCACGGTGCTGCCGTAGTCCGAATGGTCATCTGCGGTAATAAAATCACTAAATACGCGGGAAAACATTACTCCTTGATCTGGACAGTCGCAGCTCTCTTGATGCCATGTAACTATGCATGGCCCTTCTTAGTATAAGAGGTTATCTGCTGTTTCTTGCTGGGTGGTAACGCCATTATAATGTTCTTGCACGCATAAATGTAATAAAATGCTCATAAAATGTCGGCACTTTTTTTTGTACGCGCAGATGTGTTAGAGGTCGTAATTTGGGTAGCGTACTTGCCAAAATGAAGTACCACGAAGGAAGTACGTGTTTATTTAAAAATTAGATTGTCACTTTACTGAAACAATATTTAAATAAACATAAACTGTTTGAATACATATGTATATCATGTTGTGGGCTCAGATAAGAAACTGTACTTCTGTAATGCTCCAAAATTAATTGATATTGGGGAACCTTTGAAATGTGGCATATTTTACAGAATATATTCGTAAAAGGCTCAAACCTTTTTTCATCAATTGCCTGTAGCTTATTTACTATGTATTGAATTTACAACTGCAAATATCTACATGAAACACTTTAAAACAGAATCCATTTTCTTTTGTGGAAATTGTCGTACAGTTCCTATTTGTACCAATCCTCCATCCATCTACTAAGTATTTTTACACGTAATGTTATAACTTAATCTGACAAGAAATATCAAAAGGTGTTTATTTAGCTTGAGACAAATTTGAAATCGATGGCCATAAAACTACCTTGCTCTACTCAATGACTTTTTACCACTAATTACGTAAACATAATTTAAAAATAGCGCGCTAAAGTTTACCCAAAGATATACCGTGTTTACGACATTTTAGTTTAGATTCTTTAATAAGTTTAGAGCCAACCATCATAATATTCGATACACTTGGCCAGGACAGGATTCTATATTTATTTCGAACACAGTATTTCAAGTAATGAGAAGCCTGCAAGTTGCAATATACTATGCAACTGAATAGTTTGAAATTGAACAAAACGAATGAAGAATGATTTAATTAGGTCTTCCATTTTTTTAAATTAGTTTTATTGTAATCGTTATTTGTACGTTTTTGCGAAAATTTGTTTTGTTATTACTACAAACAGTTGATCTAAAGAAAAGTTTTTGTATACAAATAACCTCTTCTTTGAAGAAATCTAAGCAAAAATTCAGTTGTTGATATCGAATAATAGAATATAATATCGAAAAGATATGTATACAAAAACATAATACAAATGAGTTTAATCAATTTATTTTTATTTATTAGCCAGGATTTTTAAATAAAGTTGTTTTGAATTTTAATTAATTTCAGCAAAAAAATAACTGTCAATAAATTTAAATTGAGCATAGTGGCATAGTTAAAGTTTAAAATTATTGAAAACGGGCTTGGACAGACATTGAGAATATCTGTTTGGGGTCATTTAATGGGGGCTGTATTTCCAGTTTGCGGCTGAACTTTCATAAAAATTAGTGAAAATTAACTACAGACTAAGTCGTAAACGCGGTATATCTTTGGGTCAATTTTATAAAATTAACTGATTTCCAAGATGTTTTATCAAGTTTTCAGAGATAGACAGGTGGTAAGAGAGCAGAATCAAGACGATATTTGTACGACTAAACAAAAAGTAACTATAAATAATTCAGTCAGTTAGTTACCTTTAGCCCGAGTTTTTTTTACAATATGTACTGGTTTTTAGATACATCTAGATCTAAAAAGGTCTGCTCTTAGTGGCGTTTAATCTCACTAGAAAAGATCGTCCCACTCAAAAAATCCATAGGCAGATATATAATAATTACAAAATTAAGTTTATAATATTAAATTGTCAAAACGAACCTCTGGGTATTCCGGGTGGATCCGGTGCTGGCAGGAAGGCTGTGTCTTCTGAAGACGCATATCCAGCAGACCCGAAAGAGCTACCAGAGTGTCGMAACTCGTGGGGCACAGCCGGCGGTGCGACCTTCTTGGCGGTAGCCGCTGGCTTAGGTGGCCGCGACATTCCACCTACTAAAAAAAAAAAACAATCGTCAGTTCGAGTTTCTGATGGCTGCAAATAGCTATTTGAATATCTTAGTAGTAGTGTACTTTAAATTAATTAAATATTTCAATTGATAAATAAGTAAAATTAATGAAAATGTTTTGAATTGGTCAAAAGCCTGTCCGTTAGTCTCGATTTTGCTAAAATATCGTTTGTTCCTAAAAATCTATAAAATGTCGTTGAACGCTGGTTTGTAGATAAAAGACTTTGTATACAGGGTCCGCCACTTAAAACTCCCCAGACTCGTATTTTCACTATTTTTTATGAATTTTATATTATTATATATATTATTATTATTTTATATATGAAATTGTAGGTCTTTTTATCTTTAAAAATAGAATATTGGGTGTCCAAAAACTTTTTTGTTAATTATCATATTTTGCAAATAAAGTTAATTTTTGTAAATATTTTTTAACCTTACCCCGTATAATAAATATTGCTTTATAGTTGGATGCCGCCTTTTATTTTCTTCAATTTGTGTCTGTACCATATATGCGTAATTTTTACTCTTTCTTAGTCAAAAACAAGAAAACTATTCGCCGCCATTTTCGTTAATAGGGTTGTTCAGAATTTTTTAAGTGTTATTTTAGTAGCTTATTAGGGTACAATTTATGCCTATATACCCATCGCTGCAAATAAATCCCCCAAAATTTGGAGTAACTTTTAAATAAATAAAGTACAAAGTTCGTTCTACAGAGAGAGAGAGAGGCTAGGAAACGAAACCCTGCGATGAGGCTAGTGCGTGATGTAGAAAACCAAACTAGCCTCATCGCAGGGTTTCGTTTCCTAGCCTCTCTCTCTCTCTCTCTCTGTAGAACGAACTTTGTACTTTATTTATTTAAAAGTTACTCCAAATTTTGGGGTTTTGTTTGGAGCGATGGGTATTGTTACGGAATTCGGGTTCGAAAATTCTGGATTTCTGATTTAAAACACTTTATTTAACAGTTCAAAACACTAACAAGCACTATTCACAATTACTTTAACAATTAACAAACTTTACTCAACTATACACTACTTTTAAAAACACTACAGTTTTACTTATATCACTTTACAACACTTAAATCTCACTTTCCGTCACTTTCAAAACTCGCGCGTTCATAGACTGTCTAACTCCATCACTTCCGTCTCTGGCCGCTTATATATCCKCMGACTCCCCACTTACTTGGCGTGTCTGGCACATTCGCGAAGGCTCTCAATTTCGAACCTTCCTAGACTTTACTAGAGCCTTTCGCATAGATTAATCTCGAACACTCTAGCGCACAAGTACGTCGGGTTGCCTGCCCACAGGCGTTGAGCGGGCCGTGATACCACTGACTCTGCGTTGCAGTATGTAGGCATAATTTGTACCGTAATAAGCTACTAAAATAACAATTAAAAAATTCTGAACAACCCTATTAACAAAAATGGCGGCGAATAGTTTTCTTGTTTTTCACTAAGAAGGAGTAAAAATTACGCATATATGGTAAAGACACAAATTGAAGAAAATAAAAGGCGGCATCCAACTATAAAGCAATATTTATTATACGGGGTAAGGTTAAAAAATATTTACAAAAATTAACTTTATTTGCAAAATATGATAATTAGCAAAAAAAAATTTTGGACACTCAACATTCTATTTTTAAAGAGTTTAAAAAGACCTACAATTTGACATATAACTTAAGTTTGTACTTAAAAAAACAAAGAAAATACGAGCCTGGGGAGTTTTAGGTGGCGGACCCTGTATAGTATTAAATACGAGGGTCATGTCAAAATTCTTGCACACAATAACATAATTGCAATAAAGTATTTCAATATGATTCCCTTGCATATCCAAAAGACGTTGCCATCGCTACGGCAGTAATGTAATGTTGTTAAATACGCCATTTTTGTAAAGATGTTTCAGCAGTTGGAACGCATATGCTGTTGCAGGGTTTTTATCCCTTCAAGTCATTAAATCGGACTTCACGAAATTCTCCTTTCCACCGAAGGAACAGAACCGGTGTGAAAACAGCAGCCAAAACACAGCAGCCTAAATTTCCGAATGTAGCCGAACGTACCACAGAAGTAGTAAAAATAGAGCGCTTTTCGGTCAGACCCATCATCAAAATTAAGGATAAACATATTAGGTATACAGATTCAGGTGAAATGCTGAATAACTAATACTAGCTATAAATAAAGCCAAATAAACAAATATTATTTATATAACGGGCATTAGAGATTGTGCCACGCTAAAACCCCAAATAAAACAGCACTGACTATTTAAATATGGATCCGTACATACAATTCTAATTAAACTGTCAGAAAAAAAACAAGCACTATTAGAGCAACTAATTTCGCATAAAAATAATTTTTGCAAAGCATGCCTTGGTTGCGAAAAAAATTAATCTTGCTTTTTGGAAATGCACAGCGGTGAATAATAAACATGGACGCGCACATACGAATCCAATAAAACTTCGAGAAAGGTACATGCACTGTTAAAAAAACTAATTGCGCATAAAAATATTTTTTGCAAAGCACGCCTTGGTCGCGAAAAAAAGTAATTTTGGTTTTTGGAAATAAACAGGGTTGAATATTAAACATGGACGCGCACATATGAATCCAATGAAACCTTGAGAAAAAAACAACTACTGTTAGAGAAACTAATTGCGCATAAAAAGATTTTTTGCAAAGCATGCCTTGGTCTCGAAAAAAATTAATTTTGGTTTTTGGAAATAAACAGGGTTGAATATTAAACATGGACGCGCACATATGAATCCAATGAAACCTTGAGAAAAGAACAACTACTGTTAGAGAAACTAATTGCGCATAAAAAGATTTTTGCAAAGCATGCCTTGGTCTCGAAAAAAATTAATTTTGGTTTTTGGAAATAAACAGGGTTGAATATTAAACATGGACGCGCACATACGAATCCAATGAAACTTTGAGAAAAGAACAACCACTATTAGAGAAACTAATTGCGCATAAAAAGATTTTTTGCAAAGCATGCCTTGGTCTCGAAAAAAATTAATTTTGGTTTTTGGAAATATACAGGGTTGACTATTAAACATGGACGCGCACATACGAATCCAATGAAACTTTGAGAAAAGAACAACCACTGTTAGAGAAACTAATTGCACATAAAAAGATTTTTTGCAAAGCATGCCTTGGTCTCGAAAAAAATTAATTTTTTTCGCGACCAAGGCATTCTTTGCAAAAAATCTTTCTGTCTGCAATTAGTTTCTCTAACAGTGGTTGTTCTTTTCTCAAAGTTTCATTGGATTCGTATGTGCGCGTCCATGTTTAATATTCAACCCTGTATATTTCCAAAAACCAAAATTAATTTTTTTCGAGACCAAGGCATGCTTTGCAAAAAATGTTTTTATGTGCAATTAGTTTCTCTAATAGTGGTTGTTCTTTTCTCAAAGTTTCATTGGATTCGTATGTGCGCGTCCATGTTTAATATTCAACCCTGTTTATTTCCAAAAACCAAAATTAATTTTTTTCGCGACCAAGGCGTGCTTTGCAAAAAATCTTTTTATGCGCAATTAGTTTCTTTAACAGTGCTTGTACCTTTCTCAAAGTTTTATTGGATTCGTATGTGCGCGTCCATGTTTATTATTCACCGCTGTGCATTTCCAAAAAGCAAGATTAATTTTTTTCGCAACCAAGGCATGTTTTGCAAAAATTCTTTTTATGCGAAATTAGTTGCTCTAATAGTGCTTGTTTTTTTTCTGAAAGTTTAATTAGAATTGTATGTACGGATCCATATTTAAATAGTCAGTGCTGTTTTATGAGGGGTTTTAGCGTGGCACAATCTCTAATGCCCGTTATATAAATAATATTTGTTTATTTGGCTTTATTTATAGCTAGTATTAGTTATTCAGCATTTCGCCTGAATCTGTATACCTAATATATTTATCCTTAATTTTGATGATGGGTCTGACCGAAAAGCGCTCTATTTTTACTACTTCTGTGGTACGTTCGGCTACATTCGGAAATTTAGGCTGCTGTGTTTTGGCTGCTGTTTTCACACCGGTAGGAACAGAACGAAATCGGGGATGTGGGAGAATTTCACAGCAGTTCTTCTCGCAAACTCCTTTGACTGACACTGCTTTATGGGATGAAGCGTTATAGTATAAGAGGATTACGCCGCTGTCTTTGATATCTCGTCTACACTTTTGGAATCATGCATTTAAATTTTTTACAAAGAAGACAAATACATGGGCTTTTGATATTTATCTATTGCTTGTTTGTCCATGCGGTCTCCAACCTCTGTGGTATTTTTCAAATGTGCAATAAAATATTGGGTGCTTGTTCATTAATAAAAAAAAAAGTTTGATATGCCACACTAGTGGTAAACAGGGACATGATTGACAGTAATTGTGTAGCTTTTATGGTAAAGGAACCTATGGTCCGAGGGGTCCTACGTGCTACACCCTGTATTCCCCCGTATATCGATCAGATTCAAAATAAATCGAAAAACATCTCTGTTTTTCCCGACCGCCCACTCCGCCGAAGTGAATGGGTAATTTTTGACTGTCCCCAAGGAACGGCACCCCGACAGCGTGGGCATTGTCCTTTCCAACATTCTACGGCAACGTCCTGCCGGGTACGAGCACCTGGCGCCAAGTTTTATCTCCGAATGAAGGATTGGTAAACGCGTTCACCGTTAGGCGCCGAACACACCGTTGATTGCCAATTTCGTAATAATTAATGAGCGCCCACAGCGTAAAGAAATCGCTATACCGTCGACCGACCTTGTCTCCGTCCAGATTAGGTCATTAGTGACGTTAAACTCTTGTTTTACGTCGTTCGCGGCCGGTCGTGCTTGTGATAGATCGAACTGTCGATATCTAAATATTCAAATAGGATCGTAGATCATCTGGCACCTGTAAAAGTGGGATGCTAGATGCATTTTTTATTGGTAAATTAAGGAAGCTTCAATATTTACACAGCCGTTTCCTTGATTTATCAAGTCCTTTTTTTCTATATCGCTCAGTAATAACTATCTATTTAAAATAAATATTGTGTACCCTCCCCATCAAGAAATATACATCCCATATATTTATTTTATTGAACACGTTGCAGTAACGCGACTGCACTCAACAATGGTCACAGATCGACTAATAATCCGTCTGCAACCAAACCTTACATAATATAGGTACTTAATGATCACAAGCTTACAATCAAGTATCTAGATATTGCGTCACATCATAGAAATACTTCAAAAAGAAAAAATGCAGCACGATTTAACGTACAATTCTCATTACATTACAATGAAATTCATTGATGCGGTGATACAACTTCTGCTTTATTAATAATATTTAGCTCGTGCGTCTATAAACCTCCCCGCTGGTCTCTATCGTCTGCTCAGTAAATCCAGGGTGGGCAGTATGTAAAATACAAGTGTTATTGCGGAATCAGCGCCATCTCTAGACCGGAGTTGCAGGCATGTAGATGCGGTGAAATAGAGCACTGCACGTAGTTATCCTAACAACAGCTAGAGGGGGGGAATGTCGATGGAATGAACTCTAAGTATAGACTGCGACAGTAAGATGTCCTTCTAGAACATCTAGAAAGATGGCATAGACGGAAGCTGCCTGAGTGTGAAGTTCTTTTTTTAGTACAAACGTGTGCAGTATAGTGATTTAGTAAATTAGTGGTGTTAAAATAGTAGTGTTGTGAACTAGTTGTGTTTTGACTTAGTGTACTTAATAGAAGTGTTTTAAACAAAAGGAGTTAAGTCAGAAATCCGCAGTTTTTGAGTCCGTACGGCGTAATAATTACCTATATGGTGAATTTCACGATGACTGTCCATATGTTTGAACACTCCCACATTAATTTCAATATACTATTGAATGAGAGATTTTTGTACAAAACATTAGATTTTTTCGCATTATAAGCGGCTGTCTAATGAATAGACAAAGTTGATTTTTTTATAATAAATCGTGGGTAGCTTTAGGTAAAACAAAATCATCATTCTGACATTCATTATTGTTAGTAAGAATTTAGGATGGCAATGCCATCTGTCAGCATTACACTGACATGGTAACAAAGCCACCTAGCTGCCTTAACGGGTACTACTTCCTAAAGGAAGTGACCTGTAGCCTGACGGCTGTCTACACTAGACCTAAACTGCACTGATGAGCTGTAATGACAGCGAAATAGTACTATCTGCAGTTGGTTGAGGTGTAAACAACACAGTATAGACATGCATTTTATTTATTATTGTTATAACTTGTTTGTTAAACTGGGTTTTTGTGTTAGTTTCCAATTTAAAACAATGAAACTATTAGAAAATGAAAGCTTTGCAAAAAGAGTTGTTCAGCATTATGAACAATACGGTAAATCAGAATGTACTCAACACTTTAAACGAGAGGAAGATAGAACCACCATCTACAGAATAATAAAAAGGTACGAAGATACTGGAAGTGCAGAATTCCGAAAAATTCAGGACGGGAAAGGCTGTAATGCGCWGAGCAGCAATAAACTAGAGAAAATAGGTTATGCAGGAATTGCTGGAGCAAATTTGATATGATTTTCGTAGAATGTTTAATTTTTCCTTAAATAAAAATAATAAATTAAAAAGTTATTTGGTCCCTTTACTTATGAGACAGCCCTTTATTACTGATTGACGTTTTGATAATCAAGGTGTCTGGCACTTTCACTGCAGGCTGAAAAAATTCCTATTGCAGGTGAAAAAAAGGAAGCACATACGTTTGCTAGTAATTTGTCCCACAAATCAAAGCTCAAGTGCTCGTATGGGTACCATCGTGGTGGTGAAAACTTTTCTGTGTTTGCTGCAAAGAATGACAAAACTGGGTAATGTTCATCACAGGACTGTGCTATTACGAGGCAGAAATGTTTGTTCAATTAATAGTGTTATAATAAATAACCTCGCGTACACAATCCCCACTTCTAGATTATTCATTTTCAAAGTCCACGGCTGTACATATCGAATTTAGCATATGAGCATAGATTAATTAATCTATGATATGAAGCTTCGTACTTCGTTTTGGTTAGACTGAACGGTCAAACACCAATTGGAATCAAACTTTTATCCTGCTTTATAAGAAATGTGTGAATTCCGTCTATACGATAAGATATAATGATGCCAAAGCTCTTTCTTTTATACTGAAAAAAAATTGGAATAATAAATGGACTTCTAGAATCAAAATGAAAACTACATGATGATGAAATGAAATGAAATGAACCAAAAATAATGCAACATATTTCTGTGAATGCACTGCGAAAACTACATGATGATGAAATGAAATGATGAAATGAACCAAAAATAATGCAACATATTTCTGTGAATGCACTGCGAATTAGAAGATTGTATTGTAGATTTATGCGACATTGTTTAAATCAAAATAATGATTCATCAAAGAGAAAAAAGATGGGTTATCATCACTGGCTGGTCGTGCGCTTTACACGTCATTTTCTGGGGGCACCGCGAACAAAGAAACCCGCGGTTGCTCTGATGGCGGCCGGGACAAGTTGGCATGTTCATCATCCAGCGGTTCTTCAGGGCGATAAGAATAAGCTTATATAGGTGTGTGCGCGAATGCATCAAGAAATGCGGAGGCGTCGGCGCTAATGAGCCCGGTCTGCATTGCTTGCCAAGCCAATAAAATGAGGTTTCATGTTTTGAGAGCCGATGTGGACGGAGAGCATCTTTTTTCCAGGGGTAATCTTCATAATTTATGCGGCGGGAGTGGTGTGTGTACCTTCTTTGTGGACACATCGTTTGCTCCAGCGTCCGAAGAGCGCGGAGCGCGAAGCCGTTAACTTTGAAGCGAGAAAATTCGGAGAAAAGTCAACACTGTACAGTTATCTCGGTAACCATTCACGAGAGAACTTTGAGGAAAATATTAACATGCATAAACTTTTTTATGTTGACGATATATTTATCGGTTATAAAAGAGGAAAAGTAATCAGTAACGACAAAGTGCGTTTGTTGATCCTTAAAGCCACGTAAAACTAAAATTCTTGACCGTGTTGAGAAAACTACCATTTACCAATCGTGATAACTGTATCATTCATCGACTTGTCAAAGAGGACCCAAAGAAGTAGTGGAGTGAAGCTAATCAGCATCACCGATTAACTAGACGTCCAGGAAGGAAGCATTTTATCTAAGTTTGTGGTGTGAAGAAGAATGTTCAAATATTTCTTGAAATCGTATTATAAAACTTGTTTTGCCACTAGGTCTGTCACTTAACGTCGTATTACAGTCGAAATTTGTAAGTAACTAAATCACCGGCGTCCTCTGGTTATTGCTACCTAAATTATGAGCGATTTGATAGGGTACTAGTCTACAACGAGACAAAACCAGACACACTGGCAATTGGGTATTTGCAATGTATTTATATTTTATTAAATTTCATATTAATAGATAGCATCTAATTAACAAAACAGCTGTGACAGCTTATAAATTCGAAAAATGGATCGTAAGGTGTATTTTTAATATTAAAAATGTGAATATTTAAAGGGACCGCCAAAACGCGAACATATTGGCCGTGACGTCAGGTGTCTTGTAAATGGCCGCTTGTTTACATCTGGGGTCAGCGCGTCACGCGTCAGCCTCAGCACGGCAATTTATCAGTTTGTTGTTTGCGTTCATTTTGTGACAAGCGAATTAAAATACGCCAAGAAAAAGTGAATTACTTATGAGTTATGACTTCTGAAGGCATGTTCATTGTTATGGAATTTATGTACAGCGACGAGCGATTCAACGCGGCGGAGATGAGGAACGTMAAAGCAACAGCATAAGTGATCTTTTTATCAAATTAACGTAGCATTGATAATTTGATCACAGTGGCTTGTTGGAAAGATACTATTTGTAAACATAAAAATGTAAGAATCAAAAACGTACCCTAAACTTGACATTTATTTTAGAGGCCAGAATAAATATAAATTGACATTTATTTTCTGGGCTCTTGCCGCTCGTTTCCGGTCTGGCTAACAGTTGAATATATGGGGAACAACGTCGTTCTTTATTATAATATTTCACTTTATCAACTTAAAACGCATATAATTTTTCATATCCTCTTCAGGCTATAACAAAATGGAAACTGTATGGTAAACACTTATAACCCTAAAAAGAATAATAAAACTTACAGTAAGAATTAAACTGATCTTCACAAAAGAAAAACAAACATTGCGATTTCGGCATATCACGTCTAGGGGCCTTAAACAACTTTTTCATACGTTGATAATCTCGAGGAACGGTTACAAAAATTTTGTTAGCTGGACTGACTGAAGTACTTTTATAACCATGTACAAAACAACACTTATTTTGTTTTCCATGCATAATAGATGCTTGTAAAACTACACAAATTACTTTTTGGTGCGACCTCTTACACCGTCCTTTCAATGAACATCACACAAAAGCTTTTCCAATACAAGAATGATACTACACCATTAAACAGCACGTTCCTCAGTAATGTTTACATGACACTTGACGTCACGAGTTGAATAATCTTTTATAGAAGCGTTTTCGCGGCGATTCCTAAGATTCGAATTTCAGACCTGAAATTCTCTACCTACAAATATTTTTTTRTTTTTTTTTTACATAGCGTACGATATATATGTGCTTCAAGATTCATTTTACGTAATTTTCAAAAAAAAAGTGATAATAACCAATTATAAAACTTTACAATCGATGAACGAATCGTCTACTAGACATAAAGCAATCCATATTTAAATTAATATGTACTTATTAAAGGAAGAATGAAACCACAGTTCAGCAAGCTTCGTTAGTAATAAGCATAGCTAACAACGCATCAGATTGGATTCCATCGATACCACTGCCTTACGTTCATTCATATTTATTTTACGAAAGAATTTTTCCGTAGGTGCTGTCGCCGTCATCAATTGTCAATGTTTTTGCATACGAAAAAAAAACAAAGCGAGCTGGAAACAGTTTTGTAATTTACGTACCGGTCAAGGATATAAGTAGGTCGCAGGAGAAGGATAGGCATGCCTACATAATTCCCTAATAGTGTAAGCCTGTTGCGAGATTTTATGCGATTATAAATTACACAGTCATTCATGAACGCCATTTAACTTATGAAATATCGATTTTCGTTGTAAAAAATAAACCCCGGCTTAGTACAGGATAGGCGTGTGGTCCCAGCAGACTAAAATATCGATATAGTAAAACATATTGCGCTGAAAGTCGGTTAACCGATCCGAAAGACAATCTTTGTATGCGTCTGCTGTATAATTGTAACTAAAGTGCATTTTTCTTTTATATATATAAAACGCAAATATCAACACGATTTTTGGAAGTATATCAAGTATCTAATGTTATACAATGGAATGAAGCCTAAGTTGTCTAAATTTGAAGGAATCTTTGATTTAATTGAGAATCCAAATAATAAATTGATCAAAATATTGTATATAACTTAAAATACAACGATTTTAGGGGATCATATAGAGAGTGTTACATAACGGCAAAAACAAAGTTGCAGCAGCAAATTTGTATCTTGCAAAATATCCAGCCTAGCACGAAAACAATTTAAAGTTCTTACCTAAAAATGGAAGTGAAAACTATGAAACAAACATCACAGGATATCCACGTGCCTCAAGCAGCAAATTGCAAAGAGTACTCAAAAAGCACAACTTCAAAACATACAAAGTAAAGAAGATTCATCATTTGCATATCGGCGATAACGATAGACGTAGAAATTTTTTTGCCACTGTTGTGTTGTTGCCGCTTTGTAACAATGCAGTGTTTAGATGTGTAATTTTAAATAATTATATCTATGCTAATAAGCATATTAGAGTGTTCGAAGACGTAGATAATATGTCACCTCAGCGCACAATTGTAGGTTTGTGATGCTCATTTTAGAGACAATTAGATATAACAGGTACCAACGGACCCGTAAGATGCCCTGCAAGATCCCTCGATCTTTCACAATTAGATTTTTATTTCTGGTAGGTACTACATAAAAATGAAATTTATAAAACGAGGTCAGATAACGTAAATGAGCTGTTATAGAATTTGGAATACTGCATCCAAAGCGTACCAAATATAAGCATTTTTAGTGCCAAACGAAGTGTTTGCAAGCGATTTCAAAAACGCTTACGGCAAAACGGTTAACGGTGTTAACAGTTTTAAACATTTATTGTGATCTGCTAGTAGCTTGCGCTATATGTGTTCTAGTAACGTTTCTTTTCTTTTGTAATATATTTAGCTTACCTATTAGCCATGTGTTACTGTTGTTATATTGATTTTTAGTTGAAAACTACAATTCCTATTCATTTTCTTATGATTTATTTCGTTTTGTCTTTATAGCTGTCAGTATAACGACTAATGTACTTTTGCCTTTAAAGCGAGTGTTTTGAGTAATTCAGTAATTCATTTTTAAGTATTGATTATTAATGGAAAATAAATATAATAATAAATAAAGATATATAAGGAATATTAAATAAAAAGGTCGTTACGACGAAAAGAAAAGCTATTTTTGAATAGGTATTCAATGAACGAAAAATATACAAAAAATGACGCCATTTCATGCAACGGAAAATAACTGCCAAAAAACATTCAAACATATACTCGATACCTAATTACAGTAACCGAGATATCAACGTCGACAGAAATCAGTAAAATTTGAAAAACGTCTAATCAAATTATCCATGAATATGATTGCACCATCGAACTATTCTTAAAAATTGGTTGCGACACCAGCACTAGTTTTTCTCTATCTCTTACGGTTTAGCCTGCAATACGCAACCCAGCAAAAGTGGTCCACCCTGTATACAATATGTTTTTAATGAAAAAAGCCCATTTTATAGTATGATATTTCTATAATTTCAAAATGTGAATATATCCCTTGTTCTATATTTGACATCTAATGAACAAACAGAAAGTAATTTATTCAAAATTTTATGGCTCAAGGCTTATTTACCCCGACCAACAAACTTACAATGTCATGGTGTTGGTATGTCAAGAACGACCGTTATGAACTTGCACCTAATATATGACTATTACACATTTCTTTGAACCTGCCTATTGACCCGCCTTTATTTGTTTTGCACCTATTTCTCCAAAATTACAAGTACTTTCTAAACGCGCTTGATGAAATTTCTAAAAATTCTGTCTCCGTTTCAACCACTGTTTGGACTCTTTATATTTACATTGCCGTATATTAAGAATCTACTGGATTCAGTGCCATCAATTCCAGGACCTTTGATTTCGGTTAACAAATGCTTCAAGTGCCGATATATGCAACAGATTGTTAGAGCAAGTAGTAAATGTATTATGTCAACTAAAACAATGTTAGAAAGCGTGTCGCAACGCAGTGGTTGTTCCAAATTGCCCAACGCCAAATTTGGTAGTAAAGGTCATCAAAAGATTTCGCTTCGTTTATCTAGGGTAAGGTTTCGATGGTATCTGCATCAGAGAAAATCACACGAACCTATGCAGTCGAATACAACTGACGTAACTTTAACGTGGCAAGCACAAAGTTGTCGCCTAACAGAAATATCAGAGCGAACGCTTTGCTTCGAACTGTAAATATATTTGGAAACTCATGTTTTATTTTAAAAGTAAATATTCGCAACTCGACGAAAGTTCGCTAAACAAACATAACCCGAGAAACCTTTGACGCGTTCTAATGTTTTCAGCGAAAATCTGAATGATGCATCAGCATCGTCCCCTACATTACTAATAAACTGATTTTGGATGTCGTAGGCATCAAATAGAACGTATTTATTTTTCAAAATTTCATGCGTAATTCTTTCACTGCCTAATCACCAAAACACGTTTATTTGGTTGTAGTAATTTTTGGAAATTCATCTATCGCACTTCTTTTTTTCTGTAGTTTTGAGTCGATTTGCAAAATCTAAAAATTCTATATTAGCTAAATTTTCTCCTGCATTAATGCCGTGATGATCTATCCAAGATTTGATGTCTTTTTTATTGCCAATTTGAAGAATGATAAACTTTGTTCGGTTCTTCGAGTAGTGGTAAAATTTTTGGGAAATAGATTTTTTAAACAGAGTTGCTTTTATATTGTTATGTTAATCTTCCGACTTGTTTTTGGAACAAAAAACCAGATTCGCATTTTCATTTTCACAAACCCGACTTCTCTTCCTGCGTATAAAATTATGCATTTTTCGCCATCACCGCTACTTGACAAGTCATCTTGCTATGGGCATTTACTTTTCCCTTTAAAAAAAAATCCAAGTTTCGTCAAGAAATTTCGCATAATTTTCTACAAAAATATGCTCTCCTAACTGACCTGACCTAACCTGATAATCTTGCAGTTTATAGACTCCTCTAAAAATTCTCCTTCCTGATGTTATTTTCGAAAAGGAAAAGAATGTGTGGTTTTGGGGATTTATAATCGAATTTCAATTTTTTTTTATTTAGTCTTCGTCACTTGCCACTACCACGTGGAATTAACAAAAAAAATGTGACACAGTTTACGATACAGACAATGGAATATCTTTCATCTCCTCTAAAGAGATGTTTGCAGTAAAGGATTGGATCCAGACTATACATATACTACTTACTGGACTATGGTCAACTGGTTTGCAACACAAGACAAAAATTTTTTATTTCTAGGGGTCTAAAAGCTCCACATCGTTATATGAGACATGCTCGTATAATAGCCGTTTGCGTATGTTTTAATATAGGTGGGTCAGGTCAGAACAGCTTTGTACACATACAGCGCCATCTCTTGATTTTCTGCGAAGGCACGAAAGTGAGTGTTGTTTCAGTTGCTGTTTGCTAGTTAGTGAATGTAATCAACAATGTCCGCGATAATCCTCAGCCGCACTAATCCACAAGGAGTTGTGCCTTTTTATGGATCGGCTAGCTGTGTAATGAGTGAAGAAAAGCTCAGACAACGGTGTCTGGAATTCAAGGCGGTGTAGCAGGTCCAGTGTCAGTCCAGACCGACGATTTCATTCAAGAGGTGGACCAAAAGCTTTGATCTGATCGACGATTGAAAATATCATATTAAAGATTGTTACGAAAAAGCTTTCATATCATAAATTTTGAGAAGGGTGAGTACCAAAACATGCTTACGGACCAGCACAAAGAGCAAAAAATGTCAAAAGGAAAGGCGTTGTTGGATTGTTATTGACAAGACGGAGATAACTTGTTTTCCCACATTGTTACTGACGACGAGACATTGATAATCTACGACATCCCCAAAAGCAAACAACAACGTCACCAAAACCGCAGGAATTCAAGCAATCTCTTTACACGACTCGGAAAATGCTGGCTACCGTTTTCTGGGATGATAGCGGTGATTACATTATTACTGTTTTGGATCGGAATAAATTTGTGTTATTGGTGCTGTTGGGCTTCTCCAAAGCTTTCGACACTTTAAATCAGGACCTTTTGCTGGCAATATTGCACCATGTGGGTTTGGAGTCATCTGCTGTAAGCAGCTGGGTAGCTATCTCCGAGTTTGTATGTGGTGTATCGGAAGGGTCTGTACTGGGGCCCTTGTTCTTTAGTATTTACACGTTTGTGACTGTTGTGTCAGTGTCAGTTTTACGCTGATGACATTCAAATGTATTTTCAGTTTGATGGACATTGGGCCATACACAAGATAAACGAGGATTTGCGGACCTTTTGTTATACAGCAAAGAAGCATGCACCGATAATAAATCCTTTTAAATCCATTTTAATGTTATTTGGTCTGTCATCTGGAAGGGAAGTAATGCAAAAAATCTGGGAGTAGTGTTCGACATTAATTTAAATGTCAATTTACACGTTAGGTAACTTATTCAGAAGGTTTTTGGGAATTTGAAATTAACTTAAATGTCAGAAAACAACTGGATCGCAAATCCAAGGTACTTCTCTACGAAAATTTGGTATTGTCGCCTTTTAATTATTATGCGTATCTGCACGGCTCTTGTCTTCGTAGGGAGGATAGAAGGCGAATTCAGGTTGTGCAAAATTCTCGGGACATGATTCCATCCTCGGGTATGCTGACAAGATGGTACCTGCAGGCCACCACAAAACAGTATTGAGTAGGACGCCACCGTATTTGTACAAAGAAATGCGTTTTAGAGCTGATGTGTACAATATTAACGTTCGTCGAAAAGATTTTCTTTCTATTCCAATTCATCGACAGTGTTTTCTCCAAAAAAACCTATTCATGCGATGTTGGTAGAGTGTACAATAGTATACCTGATGAATCAAAGACCTTTCTGCGGGTGCATTCAAGCGTGGGCTGAGGTGATTGCTGCTTTTTTGCTATTTGTTAACTGTTGGATGTAAATGATAATAGAAAAGAAGAAGAAGAAGAAGGGGATGAAAAAGGGGAGGTGAAGGAAGGAAGGATTTATTTGTTGCATATGGCGGTAGAATTATGACGTTTAAGACTGTTGGGTGGTGACTGGCTAAGTGGAAGGGCAGCGCTACTCACTGGTGATATACTTATTATATTTTATACCTAATTGTGAAAACCTGAGGTTCTTTTTACTCTTTTCTTATTATATAAGGACGGTCTGCTGCTACGTTCTACGAAATGCTAACCAAACTGAGACAGGCGATCCAAACTCGTAAGTGCGGGAAGCTGTCGACGGCAATAGTCTTCCTCTACGACAATTGAAATGGTTCAATTCCTAGACGGAGAACTTTTATGCAGAGGCCTTGAAGAAGCTGGTGCAGTGTTACGAAACGGGTTTAGAAGTGAAAGGCGATTATTTGGAAAAATTAAATACGTTTTAAAACTGTAAATAAAAGATTTTTCTATCGATTTCTTTTAATGACAAAACAGCCCATACCTTACGAATATACCTCGTACGAAGTGTGTCAATGTCTAGTTGAACCCTCACTAAATACATATTAGTTTAATGCTTTGTAAATGGAAAAGTGTAGGTATTTTAATAAAAAAAAAACTTTTTAAGGATGATAGATCCTCCGATAGAGCTGAAATTTAGGAACTACAAGATTCCTCGTTAATGATCCCACCAAGGTCCATAAATTGAGGTTAGGGCCTAAAGACTGCGAAGGGTCGATAAAAACGCCAGCTAGATAAAAATCTCCGGATTCTCCGGTGCGTGTTACAACACTAAACACTAAATACCAGACGTTCTCGATCAAAACGTCAACTAATAATTACCGACCGACCTGGAGGTACCAAGAAACGAGCGGGACACCCGTCGCCAAAAGGAAAACCAAGGAGTATGAATAACTGGTAACTGGACTGCAGTTCGATTAACACGTGACACTTCGGATTCCAGATTGTTGGGTACCTATAACGGCGATATTGATTGAAACAAATTGATCGTTTAGTATATCCGACGGGCGGCGTAACGAGGGATGACGTTTGGGCAAATAAACGACCGGTGGGCTGTCTTTTTAATATGGACGATGGATGTAACGGCGAAGGGGGCACAACAGGACCTGAGGAGATGTGTCCGGTTAAAAAATGGCTCGTTCGTGCAACGTGTCTGATACAGACAACGGAGTAAAGGTGTCGATCAGAATTGTCAACGAAGAGAATGGAGAAAAGGAACAAGAGGGTTTTTACTGATATCTGGATAAAGCCTATACCAAAAAAAGTTCTGTGGCAAACATTCATACCAATGTGTGTTGCTGTGTTGCTATAGTAATGATAATACTGTTTCGGTGCTGTTGCTTCTTTTTCGTGCAGGTTGCAAAAGTGAACGATTTTTACATCCAAAAGTGACACACGGAGAGCAACATAGTACACTGTGATAAACATTTTCTCCTGAGTCCATTGAAAGCACACACTTCTTTCTTCGTTGGTATTCGTATTGAAGTTGATATTTGAAAAAAGATATTTTTTTACTGTAGGTGATTAAAAAGCAAACAAAATTAAACACGGTTGTTATGGTTACAAAACTAGGATACGTGTGATATAGAAGAGTTAAATAATTGTAAATCTTTGAAGATGGCATGTCAGAGAACGAGCTACAGATTGAAAAAATTGAGTGTACTTTTAAGAATTTTGAAATGGTAATCGGGCATAGAAATATTTGCTGACATATGACCTCAGACCAAGAAAACGTTAGGAAAAGATTGAAAAGGCTTAAAATTTGGTGAATTCGACAACAAAATCAGAATCTAGGACAATAGCTCGAAGAATTAAGTTACTTCTAGACATGACGATGTTAGCAGACTGTGATAGGTGTATATACGGTGGAATTAATAAGGAACACACGACAGTTAAGATATTCTGTTACAGCCATCCTAAAGAAGTGTTAGGAAGACACTGCCTTGAAGATTTGTATGAATGCTACACGGTTCTTTGAACGTTAAAGTATGTTTGATATAGACCTTGTATTATAAACTTCATGATCCGAGAAGAGCTGCATGATAACAATTACCAAGAAGTAGTGCACATAAGAGAACACGAGGGAGAAGATATCTCTATTTCCAAACTGTAGTATGTAATGTAGCTGAAAAAAATTTCAGGGTGGTTTTGATGAGTCTATCACAAATCCACAATGATGTCTTACTGTATTAAAATGTGAAAACAATGGAATTACTCGAACTATTGGTATAGGTGTGCTTCAGAGGAAAACAAAAGTAATGTAACGGCTATTACAGTTAGGCTTCATCGCATCATCGCATTAAATAAATTGTACTTGAAAGACAAAATGGCAAAAAGGAAAATGAAAAAGAAAATTTTCTGTATATCTAAAAGGTTTTGACTCTGGTTTTAATCATACTAAAGATGCGCCAAAAAAATTTGTAGCACACTCTTGCTTTAAATGGTAAGGGGAAACATTTGTGCCTTTTATGTAATGATTCTTTCCGAGCATTATGTTGCTTGGGCTTTTAGTTACATAATACAAAATTTCTCTAATAACCCAATATACAGGGTCGCTACAAAGTATGGAACCAGTAGGATATTTCGGATTCTGTTCGACCGATTTTTCTGAAATTTTGCATGAGCCTATGGGTAATTAAAATGCATTTTCTGCATTTTTTTCAACTCCGTGTCAGCTCTCTTTTCCGAGATATGGGCGCTAGTTGCATCTTTTTAATGGAAAGGGGAGTCAAAAGCACATCACTGAAAATGATATTTTTTCTTGATGTAAAAAATGTATCACACTTGTACAATTTATTGCTTCTGAGTTGAGAAAAGTGTAAATACAATAATTGAGCCTGACAAAGAACAAAGAGAATGAAACGGACAAGAGCTGTGTAAATATTTGACCGCATTCAAATTTCCATCGATGAAAAAAGGCTCAATATAGTGTGCTCATCGATAACACCACGCCAAACACTCACTTTCTGAGGGTGATGTGTGTGGACTTGTTCCATTCAATGTGGATTTGTTTTCGACCAATATCTGCAATTATGTCTATTCACATTACCATTGAGGCAAAAAGTCCCTTCATCAGAAAACATAATCCAATTTAAAATGTTTCTATTTTCATGTATCATGTTCATAGCAGTTTCCCAAATTCTATCCTACGATCGAAATCATCTTCGCTCAGTTCTTATAATAAGTAAATTCTGTATGGATGAAACTTCTCTTATTTCAAAATTTTCTGAACAGTCCTTCAGCTAATGTGGTGAGAGCACGCTATTGTACGAAACACTTGGGATGCTCTTGTACTTCTAAAAAGGCATTCAAGCTACTTTTCTCACATGTAGCAACCTTTGGACGTCCTGGTTTTTGACGAGGACGAGGAAAATAGAGATACCTGGAGTTTTTGTTCTTACTTGGCGATAACGAATATGGTTTTTATCCCGAAGTTTTTTGCAACACCCAAGTTTGTTATCACACTTTTCTCAACTCAGAAGCAATAAATTGTACAAGTGTGATACATTTTTGAAATCAGCAAAAAGTATCCTTTTCAATGATGTGCCTTTTGACCCCCCTTCCCATTTAAACAAATTGCAACTTGCGCCCATATCTCGGAAATGAGAGTTAAAAAAAATAGCGACCCGGTATAATCTGGACTGTCAAATGCAGAGCTCAAAACAAAAACTGTATGCTGCATTCTGCAATGGTTGCTGTAGAAAACTGAAAAAGGGGTACTAACACAATTATTTTTAAATATTTGAAACCTAACTGTATTTATATAAGTGCGGAGTGCGGGCTCGATCAATTTAAATGAATCAATTGAAAAGAAAATTATTAAATCTATAGAGTTTAAGATGGACGATTTTTACCAGTTTACTGGTGGAAAGCGCCAAACGATCAGTACACATGTTGCTGAGTTAAAAATTTTCTTTAGTTACTGTTCTGTTACCAAACTATAACGAAACAAAATAATTTGCAAATATTAGACATAATGCAACAAATGAGCAAGCGGTTTTAAATTCAGTTGCCAACAAATGAGAGGTGCGGATTTACTATCAAAATTTCCTTAAAAGGCTTGAACTTTGGATCATTAATCTTCATTTAATATAGATTTAATATTAATTAGCGTATTGTTTTTGACCAGTGTTTTCCTAAATAGTGAAGCTGAATATTATTTTAGCCTCTACTACAAAAAAACCTATATCTATATACTTCTGTATTTTTTTTCACATATAAGAAGAACTAATCTTAGGAGATGCTAGTTTTACCAACCTTCAGACCACGTACTTTAATTTTTTTGATGATGGCAAACCATCGCAAGTCCAAAAACTAACGGACTGTGGGTTAAGCCCAATTGAAAAATTAATATTACCATCAGTGTCTAAAGAAGTAAGCTATGAAATATGTACCTATATTCCAATTTTACGGCAACAGTAAAATGCTTAAAACGAAGTTTTTGTAATTTATTAATACTAATTGACTCCCCATTTCCACTGCGTGGCAGCAGAAGTTAAAGGTTGTTCAAGCTATCGAGTACAATTACTATAGGAAAAGCAGGAAGAAGACGCGAAAGCTCGCAGAAGAAAAATTGTTTCGGTCATGATCCTGCATCAAATCCACTGATGTGATTACTGAATACCGTCCCCAATTCCTTCAGAAACACAAAATCCAGTTTATACAATTCGCAGCCATTACCATTACATCACCCCAACAATTACGTTAACCACGGTGCTAACAGGATCCTTACGAATTCTTCGATAACACGATTTGCAACTACTCAAACTAACAGCAAATCCAAAAATTCTCATCCTTGCCAAAAGAGCGCGCGCTAATTTGATTATCACTTACGGTTGAGCAAATTTTTCCAGCTGCCGCTGAGAACTTTGATGTACTTGTTGATGGTCATCGGTGCGGTCTTCTCCTTCTTGGCCAGATTTCCATCTGAGTAACTGCGACTGAGGAGCCTCCTCGGTTCCTTGTACTCCGCGTTTTTCTTGTCACCCGCGACGAAAGTGTTCAGGATGATGTCGTTTTCTTCGGCGGGGTCGCGGAAGCTGCGGTAAGTCGAGGACAAGAACGAATGCTTTCGACAACGGTGGCCAAAATTCGACTTCTTGTTGGGAGGCAGGGGCGGCGGGCCGAAACACACCGCGGCCATTTTTACGCACAGATGTATTATTAAGAATGTCGACGCAAACTGCCCGATTACGACATCGGTTCAATTAATTTTACGACTGTGAATGAATAAGCGCACTGGATGAGCTGTTACGCCACGAATAATTGCCAATAAAGCAAAACTCAAAATGCACGGCAGCAATCGGAGCCGATAAAGGGATCAGAAAGTTCATTGACAATCTCGCGGACCCATATTTCGCCTGATACAGTTATTTTTACATCACACACGATCGAAAACAATTACCATTCCGAAACGCTATGTCACCCGGTGTACGCTCGCGGAAGCGACAATGAAAGTACTCGAAATTTTCGCCGAAATTTCCCTAAATTTCGCTGGATGTTCCTTCACGGCGCCCACTTGCAGCACGCGAACGCGTTAGGGGGTGCGTCGACGGGGGTTGCGCGAAACTGCACCGAAACTAATCATGTGTTCGTCGGCGGACCGGAGTAAAATGCTGCCAGGGAGTCGAGATATGAACGGTATCCCGAAACCCACGTGAATTACAACTAACAAAATGAACACGAGGGAATTCGCCCACCTGTTCGCTCTTTCTTTAGCGCCGATGCCGTCCTCCTTGCAGCCCCACCAACGCCGCGTTGCCAGATCGACGTCTTTTTGTTTAGTTTTAGAATTCTTGCTGATGGCCCGGTGTATTTACCTTAATCGCGAAAACAAGTTTTACGATTTTCTCCGTCAAGTATTCTAAACTAAAAAAATTACTATCTGAAAATAAATTAACAGTAAAACAAAATTTTTAAAAACAAGTATTTATTTTATTGCTCTAAAAAGAAAATTAACTTTAATGTAAATCAAACCCATCATTTTGTTAATACATTCTACAGGGTTTCTATATAAATGATTCTTGCATCCATGGCGCTTGTGAAAATTATCCATTAAATCAATTTGCCGCCTCTTAGGAATGTAAACACAACTATTGCTTTTGACGTATACTTGTCAACTGTCGATTTTATTAGTTATTTGATGTATTTTAATGTGAGAAAACGCGTGGGAGTGTGTATTTTTAACACATTCTATGGTGTTTTATGGGATAATCAACTTTAAAGTTGCAGAAAGCTCAGATTTCAGAGCTGTGGGGTCACACGGTTTCGTATAACTTTTAGGTTATATTTATGTATCGTATTTGTGAGGTTGTAGCTACAGTAAGCCTGCGAAATAATTGTACTATGATGGATTGAAAGATGCTTTTAACCTTCCGCAATGGTAAATTTCACAAACTAAGTGGTAGTAACATTAGCTGCACCACACAAAGCTTCCACAGTGCAAGGGTGTGGACTGGAGAGGTTACCACAAGCCTACTATACCAATAATTATTGTTATTTCTTACACGACAGAAAAATAGAACCGTAAATTGTTGTAAAATCTTTATAAAGCCATCAATTTCGTAACTGTAACTTAATCTAATCTTCTTGACCAGCTGGATGCCAAAATTCGCAGAAAAAGGCCTGGCTTGAAGAAGAAAAAAATCATCTTTCACCAGGTCACGAGGACAACGCACCTGCACACAAAACTGCGAGATTTGGGGTACGATTTGCTCGCTCATACCCCCTATTCTCCTGATTTGGCACCCTCAGATTACCATCTATTCCCAAACTTTAATAAATTTGTTTCTGGGAAGCGTTCACGTCCGATAAAGAAGTTGAGAAAATAGTAAATGAATATTTTCACAGCCTTCCAGACTCTCACTTCGGGGAAGGAATACTGATGTTAGAGAAAAGCTGGATCAAGTGTGTTGAAGTCAAGGGAGATTATGTAGACAGATAAAAATATTTTTTTACTGTCTTTCATTGTAAGGCCAAGATCTTTTCACCTTACCCCCGTAAATGAACTTTCCAAACGTGTAGGTATTATATTTACAGAAACAATGACGCCTACCTTTGTACCTGGGATTCGTACATAAAAAAACAACAAAAAATTAGTCGAAAAAATGTTTCTCTCACATAACCTATTCCATTTTAGCAAAATCCATATGGAGCCCAATAAGAAATAAGAAAGTTAGTCATATTTTCACGGAAAACAMATGAAGATGTTCAAAACCAATAAATTACAGTGTAACCTCTTTAATCCKGCCATCCAGTAATCCGGACACCCGGTTTGTTTACTCATAATCCGGACGGACGCGCGATAATCATGACCTCATCGCGATCGAACGACAACAGCGAACAAGTCGTAATGGTGTTCATATTTTGGTAGTAATTCACGTGTCAGTTACAGTGCTTTGTGTATCTTTAAAAAATGTCGAAAAGAGAGCATAATACTTTGAAACTGCAACAGAAGATTGACATTATAAAAAGAGTTGACGCGGGTGAAAGTACGAGATCCCTTGCATTAGAATATGGCATCAGAAAATCTACAGTTAGTGATATACATAAATATAAAGAAAAAATTTTTTCATCAGATTCTGGACCAGGAGCACGAAAGTCAGTGGAAACCCTGAAATGGAAAAAGCTGTGTATACCTGGTTTCTCCAGGAAAGGGCTAGAGGTAGGTGTTATTACTAATTTTGTGTAAACAACATTTACCTTCACATATTTTATTCTTATTAGGCACCCCATTGTCAGGCGATATGATATGCGAAAAAGCTAAATTTTTTTATCAACAATTAACTGGTGCCGACAATTTTAAAGCAAGCTCTGGCTGGCTTCAAAAATTTAAAGAAAGATGGGGTATAAGGCAACTAAGTATTTMTGGGGAAATACTATCTAGCAATGTAAATGATGTTCAGCCTTTCAAAGAAAAACTCTTATAAAAATAAACGAAATGGGCTTACAATTAGAGCAAATTTATAATGCTGACGAAAGTGGCCTGTTTTGGAGAATTTTACCTAACAAAACATTGGCTCACTCTGGTGAGAAATCCGCTCCTGGTAGAAAAATCAGCAAAGAAAGGGTAACCTTTATGCCATGCGCTAATGCTGCTGGAAGTCACAAACTGAGACTACTCGTTCTGGAAAAAGCAAAAAAACATAGAGCATTTKGAAATTCATTAATTCCGGTATGTTACAAAGGACAGAAAAAAGGATGGGTTACAAAAGAAATTTTACGAGAATGGTTTCATACTGAGTTTATACCATCAGTGAGGAAAAACTCAGGGAAATAAATTAGCCTCAAAAAGCAATTTTACTATTAGACAGTGCCCCAGGACATCCTGAGAATTCAGTCAGTGATGATAACCAAATATGGGTCATGTATATGCCACCGAATTGTACTCCACTAATTCAACCAATGGATCAACATGTGATCCAAGCTGTTAAGCTTTTCTACCGAAAACAGTTATTAAAGAAAATTGTAAACTCTCAAATTAACATCCCTACAACACTGAAAAATATTAATTTAAAAGATGTTGTTTTTACCCTAGATGAGGCATGGCAAAAAGTTAGCAACGAACTTATAAAAAAGTCATGGAGAAAGTTATTACCACATATTCAACAAGCATTATCAGACGGCGATTACGATGATGAAGTTAATATACCTTTGTCACTCCTGGCAGAAAAAAATCAAGAATTCAAATAAAGAACTTCAGCGTGAGATAGATGAATTAAAAGAATTAAGTACAAGAATTGATCATAATGTGAAGCTTACACACGAAGAGATTGAGTATTGGGCATTTGGGGTTAATGAAACTGAGGAATATCTACCAGACGATATCATTGAAGAATTACAGAAAGCTTCTGGCGAAGAAGAATCCAGTTCTAGTGAAGATAATGCCTCATTAAATACAATTAAGCATAACGACGCCGTGTCTTCTTTCAACACATGTTTACAATGGGCGTCAGAAAATAATGTACCATCACATCAAATTATATTGCTAAATGATTTGCGCAATCAAGCGATAAGAGCAGAAATTAACTGTAAAAAGCGAAAACATCTCACTGATTTTTTGCCCCGCGCTAAAAGTGAACTTATTGTGTGTGGAAAAATATGATCCATTATTTCTCTAGAATGTTGTAGTTTTGTTTATTTGTATTTAATATGTATTTATATTTTTTAATAATAATATCACCATCATATGTGTTATTAATTGTTGTTCTTTTGCGCGATTTTGGGGAATTTGAACAATATCCAGTAATCCGGACAAATCGCTAATTCGGACACACCCCATGCATTTAATTGGCCGGATTAAAGAGGTAATACTGTATTCGTAAACCGAAAAAAATTAACTGTAGGTACCGGTCCAACTCTCGAGAAGATCTACTGCAAACACTTGGCACCACTGCGTCCGGACCCCGACCGCAACCTACTCTTTTATCCTTTTACGATTTCGCTGTTTTTATTCGGTTTGCCAACTTTCCGATTGCACCTAGTCATCATGATTGTCAGGCCTGTCCGCTTAATTGCATTGCACCCTTTTATCCAGTCTGTCGACTGGAATAATTTGTTACTGTTTCGTGCAATGTTATAAATAACATGTCGTTGCGGCACTGAAAAAAGGACGTCCTCCAATCAGATCAATTAAGCACGCAGCGCTACTTCTGATGATAAATGAAGTTCGGAGAAAGCAAACGTGTGTCGTTTTGTTTTCTTCTTAAATTGGCAGCAATTTTCCGACGACGTTTTCGAATAAAACGGGGAATGTTTATTAGGCAACTGAAAACCGTATGTAAGCGCCCACTTAAGAGCAATTGAGCGAATTAGTTATGCGTGTAATCATAGAAAGCAAGCAATTTACTTCTCAAAGGAGGTACGTGAGTCTGGACCGATAACTTCAATAGAATTTTTAACAATCGGCCTAACACGTAGGCGCGCTACCGTGTTGAAATTCTTGGCGCAAACCTTTCCATTTTGCCGATTGCAGTGATTGAAATGCTAGATCCTACTTGCGGTACCAATAAATTATCGATCCTACACGGTAGACATTAAAAACGAGAAACTGGTTGCGTTGTCTGGATGGAATGAGTAATGTGCAATATTAGCAAGACGTACAGTCATAATGAAAGGAAGGAAATGCTTGCATTCCCATAGAGACTTGACTGTCTTGAACACTTCAAATTATTTTCTATCCAGTTGTAAATTCAACCACATAGATTCACGATGCTCTCCAAAAAAAAAACAACTTGGCCCGATGAACGCGTAGTAAAAAAATAGCAACAGAAATTAGTCTAGAACAATTTGTAAAATCCTCAAGAAAAAGTACAAAGAACTGATTTGTAGACACTAACTTATAGTAATGTGAATTCTTCCAGAATCTCCAAGAACTTGAGCCATGATCCATAATTTATGTACAATATTGGACTCACGAAGAAATTCGATTTTTTTCAGTCTGATTGCACTTTTATAAAGACCTGACCTGACCTGACCTAGATTCTTGAGGTTCATATCAAATATAAAAATATAAAAAGGTGATCACCAATATCTATATTAACATTTAATTTGAAGTGGAACTGTCCGGAAGAGACAAATTCTCAGGGTTAAAAGCAAGCCATCCGCAAAAACGAATGGGTGCTCTGCATCATAAAGAAGGAAGGAACTACCCACGCGTTGAAAGGCAAACGACAGAATTGGGTATCGTCTGCTTTAATTAAACAATGACCATAGATTTATATAATGATTTAAATTTTGTTTAACTGCCGTAACTATTAGATGCTTATTTTAAGATGCAAGAAATTACTACTGCCTCGTTTCTGTAAGATAAATCAGTGTGACTAAGCAACGATCGCCAAATCAGCGGTTGCAATAGTGTTCACATCCAAGCTAAGTATATAGCGCATACTACTGGCGTTAACGCGCAATATATACAACGTAGGACCACATATAGAGCCTTGAGGCACGTCTTTAAAGTTTTATATATGACTTATTTTATGATTTAAGCGTTTCTGAAATATACACACTGTTTTCTAACATTTAAACAAATAAAAAAAAATCTTATTTTTAGAAAACAAAAACACAAGCATGCATTGGGTATTCTAAACTGTCAAGACAGTTCGCCTATTTCAGTTACGCATTTTTTTGCTCGGTGCTTAGTGAATGTCATCTTCTGGTGTAAAAATCCATTTCTTAATATGTGCCTTTGTAAAAATTTTAAGATATCATACACTACAAGTGCCATTTTAAATATTTTACATCACAATTAGTACAATTTCATGTCAGTCACAATTTCAAATTCTGTTTCAACATGCACCATTCCCTTTATTGATATAAGCAACTAAGTAATGGATTCTAAAATGTGGGCAGTCATCTGAGGTCGTGATGTCACAGTATTTGGTTTTCAAATTAAATTGGTTTACATAAGTAACTTATTCACGTGAATTAATAAGCATAAACATCACATATTTTTAGTGCTAGAAAAAACTATGCAAGCTAAAATACGTAATTGCCTTTAATGGTAAATTTTGAATCAAAGTGGATAGAAAACATAGTAGATTAAAATTTTCTGTTAGATGCCACTTAAACAGCATGAAATATAAAAAAAATATTGGCTGCACTAAGGTAAATTCTGGCTTAATAGGTCATTACATCATGAGTGAGTCCATCCCTGGTAGGTTAGTGTCCCAATTAAAAAAAAGCAAGTAAAACCGTCACGCACCAGATAATTAGGTATATTACTCACGTCGGCATATAATTTTAAATTACTCCTAGACACGTTCTTCGTTTATCTATCCAAAACATCCCCTTATGGGACTGAACATCTGTTGCATTAAGGAAAGTGATGATACAGTTTGATAAATCAACCTGTGTTGAATTCAAATTCCATGCAGTTCGTTTAAAAAATTCCGAACCCTAATTTACTTCACATACTTCACACGCATAATAATAAGAAATCATGTGCATTGTTGCTCTACTATCTCAACAACAAAATATTCAATTTAATTTTATATTCTACTCAATGCCTAGTAACTTATGGTTAATTTTGAAATAGGTATATAAAAAAAAAAACAACAGTTTGAGATTAACCGTTCGAAAGTCAACCATTTACATTTTTATGATTTGTATATCTTTATTTTTTATATGGTCGCAGACGAAAATGTCCCACGGTTCTTGTGTTATAGCTGTGAATGTCGCTATTGATTAATAATGTAAATTCGTTTTCTACGAAATATCAATTTACATTGGTCGATCTTGCTTAGTTATTCAAAAGTGTTTAAATTAAGTAAACTTCTTGGGTGCTTCTACCAGTTAAACTCGTAGTATTACAACTAAAATCATTTTCTGTTTATGAAAAAATGGTGCACTGCCTAATAAACTGCTTGTGAATGTCAAAATTATTCTAGAACTTGTCTCACCTGCAATTGATGTTAGAAAAGTATATAGAAAAAAAATCTTGAAAAAATGAGAGCTGAAAAATATGGAGGGCACTTCTTTTTTCCGCACCAAAAAAGAAAATGACAATAATATCTACAAAGCATAAATTGGTCGATATTAACAATGAATACTTCGTAGGCAAATTTTTAATGGAAACACCGGATTCAACTCTACGACTGTTGACATTCACATCAAGAGAAGTTCTAAATTTTATAAAACGTGGAGCAACCAAGTTTTCCAAAATATTTTTTAAAACGACTGTGGTAAACTACTGGGATTCTACCCTCACTTAATCACTGCCCAAGTGCTGTTTCCAATAATTTTAATTACKGACTTAAAGTTAAAATATATTAATTTCGATGAAATTATTTTAAATTAATATTTCAAATTACCATACAAGTACGTAATTATCGTACAAACGTCAAGAGAAAAATATTACATTACATTATTACATTAGCACAATACAAACAAATATGTCGATGTTGAGTACTTCTGTGTTGCCCATCAGTTTTTCTGGCATTGTTTTCAAATAGGTGGAAAAACTAGAACTCTGGAAGTAAAGTAATAACGAGACCTTCAAAAGTAATCACTCTTCAATACCCAGAAAACATGTATCTTCCAATAGAAGAGCTTAATAATATTGTTGAGCATCAAGGCTTTGATAGGAAAATGAATGGATATGACTATAAGAGATTATTGAAGAATACGATGTCCAAATTTTTGCAAAAATGTGATATTTCAAAGATCCAGAATATAAAGTAACAAGAAATGCTAGAAATGCTAAAAGAAAAATGTTGCAAACTAATGTAAGTTGCCTTAACACCACTAGCAAATAGAGCATTTTGGAGAATCGTAAAATTGAGTTGAAAGAACACCCTACGGTATGCAATTAGCTTGGAAAGATAGTAAACTGTGGTGAATTTTTTTCGTAAAAATATGATCTTTTATGTGGAAACGTCTTAACTTTAACTTTAACTGTGTTATTATTCTCAACCATTTCGAAATCTCCATAATCTAAAAAGTTAAATACTTTGTTGAAGTAATCATTTTTGTCTTAAATTATCCCTTATCCTTCTGAGCACCCTCATAGCCATAAAATAGCCGTTTTAATTCTAATTTTCATATTTTTCTGTACATCTTCACACACTGGACAAACTGGACGTTTTTCATTCCCTTTTTCACAGACCTTTTAAAATGTTTTCGAAAAAGAGCTGAGTATAATTCTTCAAATTGCTTATAATAACGGTTTTTCAAATATAAATATCTGATAAAATTTAAATTTTCTTTTAACACCATCATATGTGATAAAAAGTGAAAATTTGGTACATTTTTGTAAGAAATCATCAAAATTAAACTATTTAGAAATTTTAGAGATATAAAAAATTTTAAATGAACAAAATTGAACAATTCTAAATGATTTCTGCAATTTCAGTTGTCTCATTCTAAATCTTTATTTTAACGCTAATTTTTATGTTGCTAACTTGAAAGCTGCGTAAACGGTACTGACGATGGCTTATTAGCCGAAAACGCTTTATCTGTTAATAACATATTGTGGATTAAASTTGGTGAGGCTAATTTAATAAATTCAACGTTTAAAAAACGAAGATTTTGGAATAAATTCTTCCAAAGAAAGAGGATATAATAATTAAGTAAGTAAGTAAGCTTCGGGTAGCATTTTTTGTCATTTATATGCACACACAGTGTGTGCACGCACAGCTCTTCGGAATTCAAAAAACTGCATAATGCACTGTCCGGGGGCAGTACACAGATTAAAACGCGGGTCATCACTTCATGACATGGCACGACACGAATGCCCAGAGCAAGGACGCGTCGAACCCGGTTTCTCGGCGAAAAGAAAACGTTAACCATGATCTGCTCCTTATTAAAAGCGAGCAAACATCAAAAGCCTGGAAATCTTTTGAAGTCCGTCTGTGCACTCTCGACTTTTAAGGTGTATTTGATTAACACGACGGGACAGCGTATTAAGAACAGTTATCACGTTTCAAGGGAGCCGTATGTTCTTAATTGGGGTCTTTAATTAAGTGACGAAGTTGGAATTGGAGGTTACGAAATATGATGAGGTCTGACACGCGTATAAAACGTAAACTTGTCAGTGGTAGCGTTGTTTAAAAATGTACTACTTACAAGATTAAGTAAATATTTATCTACTTGGAAATATTAATTAATACAGATGAAATTAGGTTTACTTAGCTATCTACACACAAATAAGTGTATGTATCAATAAACTAGCAATGTCATGTGTTGAAGGGTGAAGGTCGCATGGACCTTGTTCATAATGAAATCAGGATCTTATTACTATTCTCAAATTTTTGGATGTCCCATGGGATCCATTCTTAGTCCAACGTTAGCATCCTTAGTAATGACTAAATTATTAAAATCTTGCATATCACAATTGTCTTTTCAAATTCCATTCGTTTTCCAATATGTAGATGATATAATTTTATCATTACCTAGTCATGGTGCACAAGAAATATTACGAGTTTTTAATAATTACAATCCACATTTGTCCTTCACGATTGAAAATGAAAATAATAACTCAGTACCCTTTTTGGATTGCAAAGTCATTAGAGACCTAACGAACAAAATAATTTTAGATTGGTATCAGAAGCCTACAAGTTCTGGTCGGTACATTCATTTTCTTTCTCAGCACGATAATTATTTTGGTTAACGGTTATCCAAAACTTTTACTTAAAAATCTTATTGTTAGTTCAAATTTTCAAACGGTAAACACAAATAATGCTCCCCACCTGGAAACTAATGAATTTCAATTGGTTTTCGCATCTTTTCCTTTTGTGTTATATTTGACTCCTAAAAAAAAATTTTTAGAACCGTTGATCATATAAAATTAGCTTGTTACAATCTCAAAACTAATTTTTCGCTTTTCTCTAAATTAAAAGATAGGATAGATAAATTCGATTGTCATGATATTGTTTACCTTATAAGTTGTATTGACTGCCAAAAAGTATATGTAGGCCAGACTAAACAAACTCTTAAACAAAGAATTACTTTACATAAAAGTGATGTTAAGCTTAGACCGCAAATATGTGCTATGGCTCAACATGTTGCAGATTGTGGACATACTTTTGATTTTAATAATCCTAAAATCTTGGCAAAGGCAAACAATTACAAAAAAATACTTTTTATGGAGATGTGCCACATCTATGTCAGGAATGATACTGTTAATAAAAAATCAGATATTAATAATCTTAGCAACATTTATAAATACCTCTTTCATTTAGACTCCATACATGACTACAGTCTCGTTTCCCGGTAGCATGTTTTTGTAAAATTAATTTATCTTTCATCAATTTTTGTCACCTTTTTATGCCATTTTTCACGCCTAGCAAATTTTTTTTCTTACTTACACTTATCGTGTTTTTTTTGATGGACCACATACCTTTTTACCTGATGTTTGTGACGGAGTAGTTTGCTGCCTTTAATGTAATTGAAGTAGCCATCCTGTCTAATGAATTTAAAAACCTTTGCATCTTATGATCGGCTTTTTTGCCGTAAGTTGTGTTTGATTATCATTTTGATGTATTGTATCACACTGGTTTTTTTTGTTCCTTAGTTATTCTGATGAAGGGCCACTAATTTAGGCCCGAAATATAAACATTTGCAATATTTGCCTCGCCTATTATTTGCCACTATAGCCGGATACCCAAAAATATAACCACTTATTATATTTATTTCCACCGGCGAGTACCTTATAAGTTATATGAACGATAATCGACATACAAGACTTTTAAAGCTGCTAGTAAAAGTACTTAATCAAATCTCATTTGAACTATTTTAAAAACTTCACTCACCTACATACATACGAGTAATTAATCAAATTTGCAAAACGGCCACCACTGTGTTCTGTGTTCTGGGCAGTTTGCAATCAAGAATCTCATCTAAATTTCCTGGCATTCAAGGGATCATCAAAAATGAGTAGGCACTCTTTTTTTGATAATGATTCTATAAAATCGCTCAGATATTTTTTGATATCAAAAATTGAAAAAAAGTATATTAAAATATGAGTAAGGGAAACGCCCCTTACGATGCATACTACTACTACTACTACTCGTTACTTGCAAGTTTCTGGTGGCATTACATATAAAAACTTTGATATACAGGTACATATGCCACCTTGTAGTGGTTAGTACATGTAACTAGTAATCAAAAGGTCCCGGGTTTAAATCTCGGTCAAAGCAGGCAATACTTTTTCATACATAAATTCCTATAACCGTTAGTTTAATCCTACGTAAAGTTTTAAATTTTGACAATTCTTTTGCCGTTAAGAATACACTAGACTTGACCAATACAATGACTTGTTTCTTTGTGAACAATTTATGTCCTTCGATTCCTACACAAGACTTTAAATATTTTAAGCAACCTACTACATATTACATATAAATCATTTGGCATCGTTAACAAAATTTTACCTGGTTCAGTAAGAAAAAGTTAGGATTACATATTGGTTTTTCCCCTAGTTCACTTTTAACAGAACACTCCATGAATAATTTAGAAAAAGGAATATTCAAACACTGTTTTATTACCTCATATTATTTTTTCTTACCGATATGTCGATGATGCTTTGTGTCCTTTTTTTTAGAAAACAACATAATCTAACTAAATTTTTTTAAATTTATAAATCTTTCTTTTGAAATTTTTAGCAATCAACATGTACATGCAGCAATATCCTTTATATTTCTGTACATCTTCATACAAATAAAAATGGACGTTTTTCATTCATAATAACAGTTTTCTAAATTACATAAGAGAGGAAAAAATGTACTTTAAACACTAGACAAAATTTAAGGTTCCTTTTAACACCATTACTTGTGATGAAAAGGTTAAAATTTGGTACCCTTTAAGGTTTACTGGCCAACTTTCAATTTATCTTTCTAAATTATTTTAATACTATGACATAAATTTTGCTTTTTCCAATGTAGGAAGTGTCTGTTCCCGTTTGATCCATCATTAAGATAAAATTTCACAGTTTTTCTTGTAATAACTGTAATTCTGTAAGTGGAAAGATCCTATCTAATTAGAGGCATTGAACATATAAAACAATTTAATAAGCACAAAGTACAAGCATTATAACTTCAACTTATTCCTTAGAGAACCATTATTATCATTTGGATTAGACAATTTAAGAAGTTTAGATTTTTGTACCAAATAATCAAAATTAGACTACTTAGAAATTTTTGAGATATATAAAATCTTCAATGACCAGAATTGGACAATTCTAAATGATCCTTGATGTTTCAGTTGTATCATTCTAAATTAATTATTTGAATGCTAATTTTTTGTGTTGATGGTTTAAAAGCTGCTTATCATTTCTAGCCAACATTGCTTGTTTAGATTTATTTTATTATATTTCTGACGTCATAATTTCTTATATTTGGATTCTTTGGTACTGACGATGGCTTTACTTTATAATAAAATTTTAACTTAGAGAGGCTTGTTTTCCAAGTAATGATTAAAGAAATCCACGTTGTGCAAATGGTTCACAGATTTTTCTGAAATTGTGCGTGGGCCTATGGGTAATTAAAATGCATTTTTTCAACTCCGTGTCAGCTCTCGTTTCCGAGATATGGGCGCAAGTTGCAAAATAAAAGTGTGATACATTTTTGAAAACAGGAAAAAATATTATTTTCAATGATTGACCCACGTTCCCATTAAAAAAATGTAACTTGCGCCCATATTTCGGAAACGTGAGCTAACACGGAGTTGAAAAAAAAACAAGAAAATGCATTTTAATTACAAATAGGCCCATGCACAATTTCAGAAAAATCGGTTGAACAGAACCTGAAATATCCCGTTGGTTCTATACTTTGCAGCGACCCTGAATAAAAGGAAACCATTTTCAACCATCTAATAGGAATTTTATCCAAACCCTAAGCTTAAAGTGGCGAAGGGGAGGTAGGAGAATCAATTTTTGCAGTTTCGGATGATGGTACAACATAGCCTGGCGTATGGTTACTAAAATGCGGTTAAAATCAAACGAGAAATCTACAAATCCAATAAAAAAGGGACTATTGCATTTAAAATAAACTAAGTTACGGTTATTTCCGGTATCAGGGAAGCTGGCCACTTTTAAAAATGATTTTAGATGATTAAGTGCGATTAACCGAGTGTCCAGCTTATAATCGATTCATTTCAGATTACAGGTAACGAAAAAATTTAGAGAAACACTGAATGCCGTTGGTTTAGAGCTCTTTCATGCGTGCCCTCGTCGCTGAAATTTTGATTAACATTCTGTCACGGCAAAAAGCGGGGAACCCCGCCGCATCACCAACTTCCAATTTATATGCACATCTTCGGAACACCGGCACGTTACACGGGCATCTGTGTGAGATGGGTTTTATCACAATATAAATAAGATGATAACGTAATGTCACAATCTTGAGGTGGTATAAAGCGTGTTTACAAAATTACTTTCCCGCATTTTATGGGGTTACATGTGTGTGTACGAGCAGTATCTGAAAAAGGTCGATGATCTCGTCGCCGAAATTAAAAATGAACTGAGATATCTGTATCGTAATTGATTACAGACGTTTCGGGTTATTTAAGTTTGAATTGTGGCGGATTCCGGTAGATTATTGATGGGCTGTAACATACAGGGTGACAATTAAAGTAGTCAATCGCTATAATTTTCGAAGTGAATGGTTTTACCAAATAATCTCAAAAACTCATCTTCAAATGGGAATCGTTTCACAAACTTAATTTTTCATTATACGCTGCATTTACAGAGAAAAAGGTTTTATATCGACATCATATCTCATATTCATAGATCATAACAGACTTTTTGCAAATGAAAAATATCTGGGTATTTACACAAATTTCGATAACTGATAAAATCGTTGCTTTATGTATGTGTCCTTTATAGAGTGCACCCAGTATTTTATAGTGTTTTTCGTTTTGCATTGTCTTTTAAGTAATTCCACACAAACTATACCACTCAATACCGCTTATTTTGCAAAGGAAAAGTCTAACAAAGAAACAGAATACAAAATCCAGTTTGTTGGAAATGTTTCGAAAATGTCAAAATTTTTGAAAAAAGTATGAAAACACTTTTTATGAGAAATTTTATTTCCTATCTGATGGTATTTTCACTTTTTGAATATATTAAATATTTTCGGAGATACAGGGTCCGCCATCTAAAACTACCCAGGCTCATATTTTTTTTATTTTTTTTTAGGTACAACCTTAAGTTATATGTCAAATTGTAGGTCTTTTTAAACTCTTTAAAAATAGAATATTGGGTGTCCAAAATTTTTTTTGCAGATTATTATATTTTTAAAAGTTACTCCAAATTTTGCGGTTTTGTGTGCAGCGATGGGTATGTAGGCATAATTTGTACCGTTCTCAACAACCCTATTAACAAAAATGGCGGCGAATAGTGTTTCTTGTTTTTCACTAAGAAGGAGTAAAAATTACGCATACATGGTACAGACACAAATTGAAGAAAATAAAAGGCGGCATGTAACTATAAAGCAATATTTATTATACGGGGTGAGGTTAAAAAATATTTAGAAAAACTAACTTTATTTGCAAAATATGATAATCTACAAAAAAAATTTGGACACCCAATATTGTATTTTTAAAGAGCTTAAAAAGACCTACAATTTCATATATAATTTAAGGTTGTACCTAAAAAAATAGCGAAAATACGAGTCTGGGGAGTTTTAAGTGGCGGACTCTGCATTTAGGAAAAACAGATTTTTAAGTGACTTAACAGTTAACAATTATACTACTAATCACATACTAAAAGGAAAAAAATTGGCCTATGGGTAATTAATATGCATTTTCTGGAATTTTTTCAACTCCCTATCAGCTTTCGTTTCCGAGATATGGGTGCAAGTTGCATTTTTTTTAATGGGAAGGGCACGTCATTGAAAAGGATACTTTTTCTGATTTCAAAAATGTATCGCACTTTTGTTGCTTTTGAGTTGAGAAAAGTGTGATAACAAACTTGAGTCTTGCAAAAAACCTCGTGGAAAAAACCATATTCGTTATCGGTAAGTTAGAACAAAAACTCCAGGTGTTTCCATTTTCCCCATGACTGGTGATAATTTTAATTCATTTTGTTATTTACAATCGCAATGCCTCAGTAAACTGAATATGATCGAATCGAAATTTTGATGATGACTGGTTATGGAGATAGAAGGTGAAGTTATTCGGAAGTAGTTGCACTCTACAATGCAATTCATGAAGATCGTGCACCAAATGCCAGATCAGCGGTTATTAAAACTTTGCAATGTTTTGATGAAACCGGCGGTGTTAAAAATCGTCAAAAACGAGGACGACGTCCAAAGGTTGCTACGAGTGAGGAAAGTAGCTTGAATGTCCTTTTAGATGTGCAAGAGAATCCCAAGGGTTCCGTACAACAGCGTGCTCTCACTCACTATATTAGCAGAAGATCTGTTCAGAAAATCTTGAAAAAAGAGAAGTTTCTTACATATAAAATTCACTTATTACAAGAACTAAGCGAAGATGATTTCGATCGTAGGATAGAATTTTGCGAAACTGCTATGAACATGATAGATGAAGATAGACATGTTAAAATGGATTTTGTTTTCTGATGAAGCGACTTTTTGCCTCAATGGTAATGTGAATAGACATAATTGCAGATATTGGTCGCAAATCCACACTGGATGGAACCCTCAGAAAGTGAATGTCTGGTGTGGTATTGTCGGTGAGCACATTATTGGGCCTTTTTTCATAGATGGAAAACGCGGTCAAGTATTTACAGCTCTGGAGCGAACACATTATACCAGAACTTATTCGCCTGTTCCCTAATCGTGAAAATGCTGCGCGTTCTTCTGAACAGATATGGTTTCAGCAAGATGGTGCACCGCCCCATTTTGCAGTCAACGTTCGTGGATTTTTGAATGCGATATTTCCAGACAGATGGATTGGTAGGCGCCCAGCACGTTCTCCTGATCTGACACCGCTTGATTTTTTCGTCAGGGGGTATCTGAAAAATCGGTCACATAATGCAGAAGATTTAAAAAGACGAATCAGGAAAGAAATTCAGAACTTACCTCCAAATATGCTACAAAGAACATTAGAAAACTTACTCAAGACTGCATTACTGCCAGGAAGCAAATGAGGAACATTTTGTAATATAAAATCCTGCATTTCTCACGGAATCATGTTTTTCTTTTTTACAATTATCACCAGTCAAGAAAAAAAAGGTAATAATACCTGGCTTTTTTGTCCATTTTAGCGACAAAGAAAATTGTTTTCATTATTTTCGTTTTCTGTCAGGCTCAAGTACAAGTGTGGTACATTTTTGAAATCTGAAAAAAATATCCTTTTCAATGATGTGCCTTTTGATCATTCTTCCCATTAACAAAAACTGCAACTTGAGCGCTTGCGCCTATATCTCGGAACTAGAGCTGACACAGAGTTGAAAAAATTCCAGAAAACGCATTTTAATTACCCATAGGCCCATGCACAATATCAAAAAATTTGGTCGAACGGAACCTAAATATCCTGCTGGTTCCATACTCTGTAGCGACCCTGTATGTCTTCTTTGTAGAAAATTTAAATGCATGATTCCAAAAGTTTAGACGAGATATGAAAGACAGAGGTGTAATCCTCTTGCAAGATAATGTTTGATCACATAAAGCAGTGTCAGTCAAAGGAGTTTGCGAAAAGAACTGCTGTGAAATTCTCCCACATGCCCCGTGCAGCCCTGACATGAGCCCCTCAGATTTCGTTCTGTTCTCCAGCGGAATTATTTTATTCAATGCGAGCAATTTTGTTTCATTTGTGAAAAATCTTTACTATCCATTTGAGTTTCGCCGCAGTCGGGTAGGAAGGCCCCCTACAAATTCTGATACAGGACTCGTCTAGAGCAAGCTACGTCATTGATCACTCTAAGCATTTACTCATCATATTCATGTGTATTCGGTTTCTTTTTATACACATACGAATTAAGAAAGCTAAGTGGGACCAACATGTTTATTAACCGTGCTTGATCTGTGCTAATTCGAACGGCATTTGTCTGGAACAATTTCCGATAAACCACATTTAAATTGATCGAATTTAGGACACGCGATATATAAAGAACGGAGATGCTCGGGCATTAAAGAAAGTGGCGCAAAGGAATTTCGATTGTGTGGACAGGCCGTAATTCGATACAAGCCAACACTCTTTTAGGTGTGATGCAGCTCCCATAACAGACAGCTTCCGATAGGTGTGCCTAATAGCACCCCAGCACCGTCAATACTTAATAGGGTTCACTAACCTCGCCGACTTTTACAAGTATTGTATCGACCGAGCCAGCATCCATTAGCGATTGTTCAATAATAATAATAACCCAGAAATAGTGCGCGCTGATCTCAACCAATTAAGAAATAAGCCGGAGGCAAGAAGTGAAGTCTTCGGTTGCGGAACGCCTGGTGTTTATGCAACCAACCGGATAATCGGCCTTGACAAGTTCGCGAACCTACCTCAATTAAAAAGCCAATGCGCCCATGAGGTAAGCAACGGATTTACACAGGTAGTAATCTGCCTGGGTAATTAAAGGCCACCTTGGATTTTAACTTTTTTTGTGGAAATTAGATATACTTCGCGTTAGCGCAAGTCATGTTAGTTATTATAAAGGAGCTAGGTGCGTTTTAAACGTGTTTTTATAAAGTTGTTTATTTGAATCAGCTTAAGAAGTGGCAAAATTAACGTTGGATCATTTTTCCACATAATATGCTCGTACTTTAGAAAACCACGGCAAGTGTTTTAAATGCGTTTATAATAGAAGAAATGGTTGATATCTGTTGGGATTCTATCTTGAACTATACTATTATGGTTAAGGTACAGTTTACTAATTCTGACAACTTACCAAGACACTGCATTAATAACACGGTAGGTACAGTTGAATACCTTTCAATGAATATGGGTGGATGGATCCACTTACCTGCAAAAAAAGTACATAGTATTAGTATTATTCGCAAAAAAAACGCCCAATACAGATACTTAATTAAACCAACCATCCAAACAAACTCATTAAATAACATGTACTACATCACAGAATGTATGTATTTTTATAATACACTGCTCAAAATGGTCTAAGGAACATACACTTTATTATCTTTTCATCTGGAAATTTCATGCCTGGCGCGGCCAAATGATTTCTCAAATAAGTTTTTGATCAACCGGATCACTATAAATCAAAATCCACCGATTTCGGACCAGAAATTCCGACTTTAACTTTAGTAATTATGCCTCGTCGTCAAATCGTAGGTTCCTGCGCCAGGCTTGTTTTGCTGTCATTCGTTTTAAACTGAAGTTTGACACATGTGATAAGGTGTATTCAGTGCAATAATAACGTGTTCATTAATAAAACTGGAATATGGAGCGTCAACATTTGACTAGGGATGAAATGTTACGTGCTGTTGGAATGTTAGAGGGTGGTTGTGCTCAAACTGAAGTTGAGACTGCATTTGTCACTTCAAAGAGTGTAATATGTAGACTTTGGCGTAGGTACCAAAGGCCGAAAGGCACACAGGTCCTAGGCGCGTTACAACACCATCCCAGGACCGGAACATTATTATTGTTTCTCATCTGCACAACTTAGATGGGCTCACAGTTCCAGACCAAACTGTCAGAAACCGTCTACGTGAAGCAGGTCTACACAGTCGTCGTCCGATTACAGTTCCTGCATTACGCAGGGGCAAACGAGACCGTCGTTTACAATGGGCCCAAGAACATGTGAATTGGATTGAACCACAATGGAGTGTTCTCTTGACGGATGAGTCTAGGTTTGGGTTCCGGCCAGATAGCAGAAGAGTAAGGGTTTGGCGTGGAAAGGGTGAATTAGAGAGGATCAGGAGGCCCATACGCACAGAGGAGGATCTGTCATGGTTTGGGGCGGTATCATTCTTCACCATAAAACAGACCTCGTTTACATCGACAGAACAGTGGCTCAGGATCTATACATTGAGCAAGTTCTAGAACCTGTTGTTCAACCATTCGCATATGCTACCGGCCCAGATTTACTGTATACGCATGACAATGCATGACCACATATTGGTCAGAGAGTAACCAACTGGTTGGCTGATGAACACATTCGTGTTCTTCCATGACCTCCTCAATCGCCAGACATGAATCCTATTGAGCATGTGTGGGACATGCCGAATATCCACATCCGTCCTGATTTTGTAAATCTATTGGTGGAGCAATGGAATTTGATTCCACAAGAAGCCATTGATCGATGCATTTTGAGCATGCATAATTCTCGAGGTGGTAACAGCGTACTAGGCTCACAAGCAATTGAAGAAAACTCTGTATTTTTGAATTTTGTTGTGTTCGTGTGTTGTAATTCCTTATTATAAAATGTATCTTTCGTAAAATTGTAGTTAATTTGTATTTAATTACCAATAAAATTTCTAATTCTTGTCTAATTTTTTATACAATCTTTCAGCTGTTACTGCAAGTTGCAGTTGCAAGTATTGTTAACATTAGAATAGGTCCAAATTTAATGAAACCCAGAAAAATAAGTTCCTTAGACCATTCTGAGCAGTGTATCTCCAACCGCTTAAATATCATGTATCTGTTTTGTACTTTATGCAATGATATTTCGGAATAATGCACACGCGAAATCTTTATACATCTTTCTTTTCTTTGCTCAATATAATCATATAAATTATCCCACCCTTCGTGTCTCCGCATGAAAAGCTTTGATATTTGAACAGCTGCAAAGTAGGTTAAACGGAGGTAAAGTTGCCACATTTGATGCCTCAATTTTTGAGACATTCAAATATAACCTTGTCGGAATTTTGATAACATTCTTGGAGCACTTTTAAGTAATTTTTAATTCGTTTTGATCTTTGTAACCATCAAGTTTATTTTTTCTTATTTCACTTGGCTATGATCAGAGAAAACGTACTGTTGTTAAACAAACGGTTTTCAATTTCACTTGCATGACTCTTGGCTTTCTGTCGTAAAAAAGGCAGAATTTTGTGTTTGCTTTTGTACAATGGAAACCTCGACTTCTATCTTATCTACCTACTTAGGTATCAAAATGTAGAGCAGCCTTTGCTTCGCAAGACTTTCAGAAGAATACGTATTAATGCTTGCCACCAGTGGGCTCTTTCGATGGATAGCAAGCTACCTAGTCTGTCAGTTTTAGATTTTTTTATTTGAGGGTACATAAAAAATTAAGTACTTGTATAATGTCGGGATACGCAATTTTTTTGTCAACAGATGTTAAGATAAAACACATATGAACATTTTTTATAAGTAATTAAATATTAGATTCCAGCATTATCACTTTTTTGTTAGTTATCTATCACATTCATTTGTTACTGATAAATTCAGTATTATAGTATATCAGTTTCTGCCTGTTCAAATAAGAATGGTTGTAATTTTATAATTCTTCTTTTTCTTGTTATTATCTGCAACATTTAATAAAATATTTTGTTCGGTTTTCTTCGTCCTTGCAAATACACCTTATTTACTTTCTTTTACTGCTGTTTGTGGTATTTTTTTCAGGAATGTCATTTATTGTTAAAATACAATTTTTATTATTATTTAGTGTTTGATATAATCCCTAACTAAAATTTTCCGTAGAATCCTAAAATGGCAGGAAAAATCCGAGTTAATGAAAATTAATTTTGAATCCTCATTAATCTTATCGGTAACAATTATTGTTTCGATTAGAATTTTCTTGTTATGTGGCGAACACCAAATAGGAAACTTGAAAAAAACTACTGTATCTTGGAAAAAAATAAACAAAAATACTCAATACTCCATTTGTGGTGAGCGCTTTTCTAAAATCGTCTAATAGGTACATACTCGTTGTGCGCCCTGGAATATATCAATTTTTTCTTGACTAGCGAAGTTCATTTTTGCATAAAACTTGTAGATTCTGTTGACACAATGAAGAACAAATACCATTTGTTTAACCATGGCCGATTACGGCAATGTCTACTATTCTAAATCAGCAACTGTCAAATTATAAAACTGTTTTTGTGAATTTTAAATGTGATACGTTAATAACGTAGCTGGGCAAAATATCCATTCGAGAACACAAAAGCATTTCGCGTTCGAGGTACAAACAATATTTTTCCGAAAACTGCAATATAATAAGATAATAGTATGTGCGGTGGCGTTGCCTGTCATAACGATAACAACCTAATAAATAATAAACACAGTTTGTAAAAAAAATGTAAATTCAGGATTATAATATATTGTAATTATTCATATTCTAAAGGGTGTGAAATAGTGTTTAATTGAAAATGAGCCCGTAAAGTGAAAAAAAAAACGGTTACCAGGAGAAGTATTGGAAGCGGCGCAAAGTGCTGTTTCACAATTAATCCCCAAAAAAATCGTTGAGACAGTACGAGATCACTTATAACGAATTTAAAGCGTAGTGCAGATCAAAGAAAATTCAAAAAGTGTCCGAAGCGGTATTACTGGCATATTTCGAATATAAAATTAATAAAGTTAAACCTTAGACATTATGCTCAGTTTATTCAATGCTAAAAAAATGTAAATATCAGGAAATTTTCGAAACTAATACCATATTTGAACAGCAAATTAGTTGTATACCGTCCAAAAAAGGCCAGAATTCTAACGAAAGAGGAAATTGATAAACTTTTACAAGAGGCACCTAATGCTAGAAAAGATAATTCAAATTAATATAAAAATCTATTGACTTATCTAATTCTGAGCAACTTTTCAATTTTTCAATTATTGGTGTTTGTGGAGCTTTGAGAAAAGATGAGAAAAATGCTACGTTAATTTGATAAAAAGTTCACTTATGCTGTTGCTTTGCTTTTACGTTCCTCATCTCCGCCGCGTTGAACCGCTCGTCTGTACACAAATTCCATAACAATGAACATGCCTTCAGAAGTCATAACTCATAAGTATTTGACTTTTTCTTGGCGTATTTTAATTCGCTTGTCACAAAATGAACGCAAACAACAAACTGATAAATTGACGGGCTGAGGCTGACGGGGTAACGCGCTGACCACAGATTTACGGCCATTTACAAGACACCTGACGTCACGGCCAGTATGTTCGCGTTTTGGCGGTCCCTTTAAATATTAACATTTTTAATATTAAAAATACATCTTACGATCCATTTTATCGAATTTATAAGCTGTCACAGCTGTTTTGTGGATTAGATGCTACCTATTAATATGCAATTTAATAAAATATAAATACATGGCAAATACCCAATTATAGCAGCAACCTTATTGAACACCCAGAACTAGAAGCTACGATAACTGATTGTAAATTGTATAGTTACTGTTTTGTTATTAAAATTATATATTATGTAAAATGAATATTAATAAAATTATAAATATGTTTCAAAAGAATGATGAATTATTGTAACATTTTTTTAATGTTCTAGACCGGAAAAAATATGGGCGTTCTAGAACACAAAAGTATTTCACAGCAATGTGACAAAAAGGTTTCCTTTGTCAACTGTAAATTTAACAAAATTGTCAGCTTTTGATGATAGTTTTCGAAAAAAGTATTTAAAAGAGTGCCATAAACGTTATCAATTCGGAATTATGAAAAACGTTTATATAAAATAAATAGACATTTTCATTCATTCATTCTTCAAAAAGAGGCGTAAGAAGAAACAATAAAAGTCTCAGTTCTATTGCCATAGTCTTGGTACGAGCAAAAGTGGAAAAAATCGATCAGCCTTTATGGGAAAACTGTGTGGAACACGCTCAAGAAGTGGAAGATTTTTATGTACCCGCAGATATTCCTAATTTTGTTATAACGGAAGACAGCGATGAAGAAGAAACTGACGAAGATAACAGTGATTAAAATAGATAAATAAATAATTACGAATAACTCTATTTCTTTGTTTTTCTCAAGAGGGTGCTGATAGATGCTAGTGGATTGCCCGAGCATCTGTCAGTTTGTGCTAATTAGTGGACTCTACAGCTAAGGGTTCATTGTAAACAAAAGAGTAATAATTGGGGAATGGACCTTTACAAGTGTCATATAATGAAATTTCTTTGGAACCAGTATAACAATAGGTTGCCAAATTACTAAATATGAATAAGTAGGTACACCATTAATAATATAGTAATTATAAAAGGTAGTCCAGAAGAAGAATTTCTTTTACATCGAAAAAAGGGCGCTATATTTTTTATATTTTTACACTTAGGAAACGGGTAAAAAAATGATCCCCTATTACGCGAATAACCGTATGAAAACCTAGTATTTAGCAAATTAATGTGGGATAAAGATCCAATCTGGATCATTTCTAAATTGGGACATCTGGCATCACCTTTCCTGTCATCATTACGGCGCACGTGTTAAAACACACGTAAACCGAAAAAAAATATCCCCGAAATTTATTAACTTCGTGATTGTATCGTCGAACTTATCACACAAACCGATTAGATAAAGCAACTATGTCGTCGCGTAATGAAATTACAAAAATAACCCGGCGGGTACGCAACATCCAGCGGCGACACTCCGTCTCAAATTCGAATTAAATCCCGGACGATCCCGCAGCGGATTCGGGCCGGCATAATTTGCGAGGGCAAAAAAGCGATTTAACTTTTAAAAGCAATGCATATTCCGTTAAATTAGAGCGGGTCCGGGGGTGTGGTACGAACGAGGTCAGAAATGAAATCGGGGCGGAGGGGGGTGGATGGGACGTAATGAGTTACGTAGGTGTGGACTGACCAGGAATTGATGTTTACATGGCGTGTACAGCTCACCTGCTGATGAAACATGCGATTTTCTTGTTTCACGAACAATTTAGGCGACGCTAACACAAAACGAACCCGGCACACGTTCCGTCGTGGCGAGGGGGACGTTTTCGAAACATTTCATTCAGGTTAAAGGGGTCACTCCTCGCATGTGTAGAGGGGATTTTTGTAGTAACGCGAAGAAGCGCTAATCCGAGATAAAACACCGGATGTTTTTCAATTAAGAAGTAATATGGATATAGCAGACAAGAAGTGACACTTATTCCTACGATAGTATACTAAATATTCAGAGATTTACAGTAGGGAAGTGCGAGTGGGGCTGGTTTCACCAAATTTGGAAAAAATAACCTGCTGCGTCTGGATTCGAGGGTCGAAGTTTCCTTTAAAAAGAAATTTATGCCGTTATTAGCCCACCTAACATCTGCACATCCCAAATTATTAAGGATATAAAACTTAAAGCATATCATCATCGCAAATACAAAAAAACCGCTGCATATTGAATCAATACTTCCACATCCAATTGTCAAAATGACATTTACGTTTTTATTTCTTATACTAAAGGTACGATTAGTAATCAGGTTTTGAGCATTTTTTCTCTCTACGCATTTTTTCTAAGACAAACGGTCCTCGTGATATTAGCAAAAATACATAAATTTTTAAAATGTGTTTTTCCCAAATAACTAATTATTAACATAAGAAAAAGTCTCAAGAGTGCTTTCCGATCAGAAATTTGATTTCCTATATAATGCCAAAATTTAAAAAAATCATACGAACAGGTATCAAAATATGTTATCTGGAAATATTTCGAAAATATCAAAATTTTGGATAAATTTTCTAAGACACTTTTGGTGAGAAATTTAATTTCCTATTTGATGGTATTTTCATTTTTTGAATATATAAAATATATTTGGAGATATTTAGGAAAAACCGTTTTCTTTAAGTGACGCTTTTTTGATAATATCTTCCAAACAATTTGCTGCACCAAAAATTTATAAGAGCGAATAATATTCGTAGTTATACTACTAATCACATCCTAAAACGAAAAATAAATTAAAAAACGCAAAAAGAGTAGTTACCCCCCACTCTCCCAATTTCGCCCCCTTCCCGATACCCTACTTACCCCAAAAACAATAGGTCGCTTTGGGATTTGAGATTTATACGTTCGCCAAATTTCAAGTTCATATATTAAGTCTTTCGAAAGTTATCGTGTCCACAAACAAAACTACAGACACACGGACACACAGACAAGAATTTTTTTTGCTCAAATTTTGTTTTTTACGTTTTCGAGCATTTTAAAGCGAATGAGCAAATAAGAATTTTTGAAATTTTTTTTCGCGATACAATACTTCCCATCCGTTGGATGTGGAAGTAATAGTAACATGTTTCATTACTAAACGTTTACGTGGTAAACTAAAAACTAATATCGCATGTTCGCATGCTTATATTTACTCATGAAGATCGGCGACGAATGCCAAATTGCGATGCCTGGTTTTGACAAGACTGGGCCACATTTTGCAGTTAAGTTAAGTTAAGTTGCTCTATCTGGATAACATCTTACCAGGTCGGTGGATAGGACGCCGGAAAGCTATTGAATGGGCCGGCTACGTCGCCCGATTTTTTTCTTATGAATATGCAACAGTTAAGGGCATTTTGCTGTCTAATTTACAGATATTCAATTTTTTGCTAATGCTGTAGGTTTTTAAATTAAATTGTTATGTCATTTAGAACATTTTTCTGATATAAAGGATTATTCGCTTTCTCCTCAATGCAAGATTGGGAGGGTAGAAGAGCATGTTCCAACAATAGATTAAGCCTTCAGAAACATAATGGCAATGAAAAAGCTAAAAATCTTGTTATTTGAAAAACTCTTTAAACTTTGAAAATTATTAGTCCTACAACAACAGTTCTGGTCTATAATTACTGCAAATTTAATCAATCAGTCATTTTGGATCAAACTGGACATAAAATGAAAGAAGGTCGAACATTTCGATTTGATGCAAGTCCAGAATGCATAAAAGACCTATTATGACTTACACGGCTGGCACCAGATCTGATACATCTAAAATTAAACAGGCCTTATTAGAAACAGCAGAGATGAAGCAGAGACGTAGCATTGTATATAGGGACGATTAAGATTACGTCAACTAGAGAAGATCGGAGAATGGACATATAACAGAAAAAATGGAACGCACATAAAGACAGAATGGCTAGAGTTAAATCGCCACATATGAAGACCAAGAGAACGACGGATGATACTTCCACCCAAAAGTAAAAGAAAAATGCAACATCGAAGAGGAACAAGCTATAAGCCTTCTTTGAAGAAGGAAGAAGAATAGAAGAAAAGCACAAACATCTTACAAGAGAAGTTTAAAAGCAGCTTGGAAGAAACAGCAAGAACAACGACCATAATACGATACAAAATGCCCGCAGATGACAAATATCGCAAAATCACCCAAAAAGCGTGGACACCATCACACAAGAGCAATCTAAGCAACACACAGAAATCAGAATTGCCACTGCAAAAGTCAAGAAAACAATAGATAAGGAGGTCCTAAATCTGTAGAGATATTTTCTCATCCGAGGAAAAGTAATAATACAGCCGAGCCAAGGCAGCATCAAACACATAAATATCTAAGAAAAGCATTTACTGATTGGGTGCACCTCCCTATTCCAATCCTGACAACAAGCATGTCACCCCTCCAACCCAGCGTAGACGTATTCGGTCCGACGGTTTATCTGGAAACGGCATAAATACCTGCCGTGTGCTGGTTTTAGTAAATCAAATCAATCAACCACTGCATAAAATTACAAAAGAAATACTTATTGTAAACAGATTTTGGATGACCAAGAAGCAAGTAGATTCAAAACAGGCTATTAAAAATCAGTCTTTCGTACATTTCAACATTATTTTGTAACACATTCTCTTCATTTGTTTGCATTAATTCAATATAAACAATGATATTTATTAAGTAAGAATTTAGATGGCAATGCCATCTGGCAGCATTACACTGACATAATGACAAAGCCACCTAGCTGCCTTAAAGGGTACTACTTCCTAAAGGAAGTGACCTGTAGCCTGATAAATTGGCATGCACCTGCATACTTCAATTTGACAGCAGGCCCCACGGCACTTTTTGCAAGCGAGCAAGAACCGACATACATTAAAATACATTTCTATGATGTGCTGTCTGCACCGCAACCAACTGCAGATATATCTATTTTATATATATCATTATAGCTCATTAGTGCAGTTTAGGTCTAGTGCAGACAGCACGCCACAGATCTGGTTTTGCCTTTATACCAAGCAATGGTATGATGTAAGTAAGAATTTAGATGGCATTGCCATCTAAATTCTTACTTACATCATACCATTGCTTTGGTATATAGGTAAAAGCAGTTCTATGTCTTCTAGACCTAAACTGCACTGATGAGCTATAATGATTACGAAATAGATCTATCTGCAGTTAGTTGCGGGGCCGACAGCACAGCATAGACATACATTTTAATGATATTTATTTGTCGTTTATTTGCCCAAAAATGGTTGATTTACCAAGATGTAAATAAACTGCATAAATTCCTTTGCAAAATGCACTAGAGAACTCTATCGTCACAAAATGACCACCAAAATAGCAACGCGTTGCTTTATGTTAACACATTATTGATAAAAAAAGGTGCCTCTGAGATAGAAAATATGCCCAAAAAGGCGTTCAAAATCGGTCAACTTTCTACACCTGACACCTGACACTTCGATAACAACACATAGTAATGCCCGTCTTTAGTACTTACAGCTTTTTTGTGAGCATCCGGTGCACTTTCAGGAAAGCACAGCAACTTCAGCACATGTGCGCACAATTCAAATGAGTAAAAGCTCGAACTTTCAGGTAACAGATGTGAAAACGAGCACCACGTAGGTACACCCATTAACAACTATCGCGCCACAAAAGAGCCGGGGACAACTGGAGAAATGTTTCATTGTATAAGCCTACGTAATCTATGCAGTAATGTAGAAATCTGTTATTAATAAGCGCGCTGCTAGAAAAAACGAAAGGAAAAGGTGTGCATTTGCATTATAAAACTCAGCGGAACAAAAAGGAAATATAGGTAAAAGGTAGAACACAGCCAATTGTTGTTAATTTATGCGGCACGCCGGTTCATAATTCGCGTTGCACGATACATCAAATTTGCATTTATACACCCACGCGCGCGTGGGGCCCTCTGCTGTATCATCAAACGCAGCCCATCATAAGGTACGCTAATTTACTTTCTGCATAATAGCGCGCACCGACAGTGAAACGTGCAAAACCAACAAAGAGACACACGGCTTCAGATGGTTCTTTGTATGTGGGCCCCGCTCCCAATGGAACTCGTGATACGAATAATGGCAGCCAACTATCGCCTTATGAACTGCCACTAGATCAGGCAATTATCAAGCGGAGCGAACGGAAAACGTCAAAAACACTGGGCTGCGATTCCTCATCTCGAGGACCTTTAAACGGAAGCGTTTAGCGTGCCCGTTTCGGAACGTGTTTCGAGTCGCATTATTTTACTGGCTTTGCAACTCCAGGAGCACGTCGGAATAAATGAACTGCTGAAGATTTGGGTATAGTCGCAAATAACGACGCTAAGATGCTGCATAGGGCTCTAGATGTTCGTCTAACGTTACAAAATTATTTGAAGACACTTTTTGAAGTGGTCACGTCTTACACCGTGTGAAAATCGATAATAAGTCCTCTAGCGGTAGCTTTACGAATTACGATGTAGATTAGTATGGTCGGTAACTACAGATACCTACATTATCGATTGTACAACGGACGTTGAAGACCTCATTGAAATAAGCCTACTTTATATTATTGAATACTTGTTTTATCAAAGCAGTTTTAATTGGAACCAAAACCTACGAAAGAAGAACTAATATAACCAATGAAGTAACATTCTTTGAATCATTAAAAAAGTTATTTTGAATGCTGTAACCTCCAAATTATATCTTAACGAGTTAAAAGAACATTTTGAATGTTGTCAAAGAAAAACTTTGCCTTATACAGTTATTAACAAATTGGTTCCAAGTACAGGAGGGTTCATAGAAGTATAATTCTCATGTAGATGCAATTTTAAAAAATTCGGTTTTATGGAAAATACATGGAGCTTCTAAAAAAATCCAAGTGCAGTTTGAGCAACTCAAAATAAACATGCGGCAGTAGGTATTAGAAAATACTTCAAAAGGCATCTTACCAGGTCTGATGAGTTTAATTCACGTCTGATTTGGAAGATGGTCACTAATTAATTGCAGAAATGTCACTTTCAAATCAAGAATTTGTAATTACCTTATGATCGTTGATTCTACTTAAAAGGAAATTGTTATAAATTTTGATGTGAATTGTTTACGGAAAACTTAAAACTGTTATTTATACAGGACATAATTAATATTCAAATTTGTAAAGCGAGCTGCAAAATTAAAGCTTAATCTCAATTTTCTTTGGTTATGAACTAATACAATACAAACATCATTCTAAAGCACCGGCAGGTTGTTTTGGTTCTTCCATAAAAAACAACAACAAATAATTACAATTTCTTAAAATGCCTTGATGCTAAGCACAGTACATAACCGCAAAGCCATATATTATAATAACAAAATAAAATTAAAACTTATAACTTGATGTTTAAACCGATAAATTGGAGCTTGGTCCAACTGTAAGTTAACAACCCTCAATAACTGTCAAACCTCATTAAAATGCATGTCTATGCTGTGCTATCTGTACCGCAACCAACTGCAGATAGATCTATTTCGCTGTCATTACAGCTCATCAGTGCAGTTTAGGTCTAGTGCAGACAGCACGGCATAGAACTGGTTTTGCCTATATACCAAAGCAATGGTATGATGTCAAACCCCATGTCTAGAATCCCTTCTAGTTGTCCGAAGCATCTTGATTTTTATCCCATTCTAGCCATTCATAAAATATAACTGATTATAAATTAATACAATTCTGGAGAGTATCGCTAACTGGATAGCTTGCAATGAACTATCATTGAATATAAAAAAAAACTGTACCCATAACTTTTGGCAATTACTCAGGATGGTGTACTGATGTACGACGGTGTTCACATAAACAGCCACATTCAAACACTCTCTGCGTACGAGACAAAAAGAGTTTTATCGGTCCAGGTCAGCAAAGTAAGGGGAGTTTCAAGCCCATGTTGGGTTAAACGAGTTGAACTAAGCTATACCTAAACCGATAAATTACGTCTTCAATCGTGTAATAAGAATCAAATGCCCAATGCTTCTTCTTTTAGAGATTGAAAGCATTGCTTCTATTGGCTTATAATCCCGCAAACAAAAAGGAATGCCATTAAAGAGAGAGCATCTAAGTTTTTGTGCTTATATGTGTAATTATACAATTGCGCGACATATTAATGTCATCAATCATCATGCATGGCAGTCAAGTAGCATAGAATTCTTTACAGTGTTACTAAATAAAGCAGAAGTTTACAGAAAGCCAACACAAACAGATATGTCATATCTTGTCGACCTCCTACATGATTTGTTCGCGTACAGTCATTGAGATGTTATTACAGAACTTCTAAAAAAAGAACCTTTTCCTGAAATATATATTACAGTATGTTATATAATAAGCCACTGAGCTGCTGGTCATTATAACCAGAAGGTGAAAGTTTATTGCCCCAACATACAATAATCATTAAGCATGGATGACAGGATTTGCGAATAAATTGCCAATATAGTAGTAGATGTCTTGCGTTTATGTGCAAACACAATGAATATTTCATCTACAAGTGAATAAGCAGCAGAAATAGCAACAAACAGGAAACCAACACATAAATTTCCTATACTATCTGTAATAGCTAATAACTATCAGATGCATTTTACTTGCAAAGACAACAAAGAAGGTTTCTTGAATTTGTCTAAATAAATAATGGAAGAATTCCTAAAAAACATTATCATTACATTATCATTACATTATCATTAATCAGACTGAACTACACTTGTTAGATGGGTTTTAAAATTAATCTTGGCTTCAAAACATCTGTCTACGCCAATGACCCTGTTGTCGTTTGGATTAAAAACAATTCGTCCACCTAATCGTCCCTGTTGATAGACCGAAGACGTGAAGCAATTGATGCTATCTAAGCCTCAAATCTTGTCCTCTTAATAGTTTTAAACGTTTTGACTACACTCTGTCATTAATTCAGTTTGGATGACAAGAATACATTTGTGCAGGATGATTCCGGTATCTCAGTCAAACTTTTTTAAGTAGAAGTGAAACGAACTGTTTGTCTCAAAAAGCAACGTATTTCAGCAGGCTACTGCATAACTACACTTCCAATAGATAATTTTCGTGTTTCGTCAAATTCTTTTTTATGAACGGCCTTACTTTTTTGTTTAATTGCTGTTAGACGTTTGCCTTGATAATGCACATTTTAATTTGACATATCCTGAAGTTAATGATTTTGAGGTACCACGTTCTTTTTCAATTTCGAAAACAATCTTTGCCATGTCATTCTTCAGCTAAACACATGGTGACATAGCACACTACATCTGTATATTGGGTTCAAAATCATACTTTTCTGTTCATCAATACCATTATTAAATGTTATAAAACCTAAAATTAATAACGACTTATTTTACCTAGCAATTTTAGGTATAAGTTTTAGGTCTTTCTACGTCAAAATATTTACTTAAATACAGTGACTGCAATGTTAATACGAATAACACAAGAAAATCGCGTTCAGAAATATTATTTCTCTGTCAAACTTTTGTATTTAGTATGCATTTTATCAATTGCCGAAAGGTCAGGCCTGATACGAGTAGCTCATTGGATACGGCGTTTTCTTATAAGCTGGAAGATTCAAGTTTAAGTTTCGTATGTACAGAACTGCAAAAGTACATTTCAGAAGTGCCATGATATCATGCAGTCTATGTCAACAGATAAGTACATGTTCACGCTAAGGCGTATGTTAGAACAAACATTAAGAAGGCATAGATGTTCGTCATATCAATAGACGTTTGATATGATGAATCTCTGTAGTACCTCACTACTTAATCAATAGGATAACGAAGCCTATCTGCATGAAGACACAACGAACAAGTCTGAGAAACGCAGTTATAGAAACTGACAATAGCAATTTTAGAGGAAATAACCATTACAAAAAGAATAGAAACAGAAGTAATGAAATATTGGGGACATATTCAAAGAAGAAAAGAGGGCCATATACTACAAAAAGCGTGGGAATTGAACTGCAACAAGTGCTCAAAGTAGAAAGATCGTAGTATACGTGAAGAGAATTCTAGTAAAATTAAAACACTAGTCAGAAATAGCAAAAGACAAGCAAAATATAAATAAGGGGGTTAAACCTAAATACAATTCCATATAGCTGCTCTTTCGAGGAAGAACAATATGGGTGCATGTCATCTCTCCAACCCAGCATAGACGGAGCCGGCCCAGCGGTATATCCCGGAGCGGCAGCAATGCCTACCGTATGCTGGTTCAGTTAATCAACATCAATAGATCAGACTATGCTTTCAAAACAAGGTTATTTATAAGATAATATTTTCTCGGAAAGATCGCTGTCTCTTGAAAACACTGATAAACAAAAAGCAGGTTGTGCAATGGGTACACCTCTAAGTCCTGTAGTAGCCAATTTGTTTACGGAAAATTTTGAACAGGTAGCGATAAACAGTTTTCAGTTTAAGCCAAACTGTTGGTATAGGTATGTAGATGACACTTCTGTTATAGAAGAGTTGGGTAGGTTTCTAAATCATATGAACAGTCAAAATCCCGACATAAAATTTACTATGGAATTAGAAAGCAATGGTAATTTACCTTTCTTGGATGTCCAAATTTACAGAATAAACACTGGGCAGTTAGGACACAAGGTTTACAGAAAACCAACACACACAGACAGATATTTACATGCCACATCCCACCACCCTCCCTCTCAAAAAAATAGTCTTAAAGGACGTTATTTGTTAGAGCACAACGGATTTCAGACGAAAGTTCTTTACAAAAATAAACATGTCATCTTAAATCAGCGCTAGTGAGAAATGGTTATAGCAGTAAGAATTTGATCAGTTTTTAATAAAAGTGCTCGTCAAAATCAAATAAATTCTCAGCCAGGACAAAGTAAATTGAAGTTGAGGATGCTTAGAAAACACGATATTTTAGTTGTTGATGGCACATATAATAATTTAGATAAAATTTTAAGATCTACTAAAAATAAAGTACAATTAGAGAGTGAATGTGTTTACAAAATTACTTGTTCTTGTGGCAAGTGTTACATAGGTTAAACTAAAAGAATAGTACGTACGCGTTTGAAAGAACACATACGTGCTACTAGGTTGCAGCAGATAGTTAAATCTTCCGTAGCTGAACACTCATATTTAACTAAACACATGATTGACTTTGATAAAACAAAAATTTTACATAGAGAAAAATATTATCACAAACGTCTGATAAAAGAAGCTATAGAAATTTGTAGGAATACTTATAATTTTAAAAGGCATTGTGGAAATTTTGAGTTAGGTGACATTTGGAAGGCTATTTTGTAGTTATCTTTTATCAAGCAGTTCGTGTAAGTAGGTAGTTCCTTTTTCGTCGTCAGGTTCTTTTTTATCAGATTGTCACCTTGTTTCTATGATGTCTCGCTTCCTTGGTGATTTGTTTATTTACTTTCAAAATATTGTATGAACTTGTGTCAGGCAAATTTTAAGGTTCTTCGTCTTTGACAAAGATTACAGGTGTAAAACGTCAGACTTATAACTTATTGTCAGTGTTTTCAAGAGACAGCGATCTTTCACCCTCGTATAAGGTTATTTATGCTAAATACGAAAGCTTTTGAAAATATTTCAGAATTCGTTTTTAAAGAAATAGCATATCTACTTAATTTGGCACTTAAAATTCTTGAAGAGACAATAGTCGCGCAAACATCAATTTCCCATGTTATTCGGCATGGTTCAGATTTCGTCAAATACACAAAGGGCAATCAGAAAATCACATAAAAGTAGTAATTCTCGAAATTGGTTTCGCACGTGTTTGTAAAGGAAGTACTTTGCATTATGTAATGGTTATTTATAAAATATTTTTGACAAAACAAATTATGAAGTTGAATACGTCTGGAAATTACGGTTTAGCATGTATTTATTTCATAATTTGAGCAAAGCGTCCCTAGATGTTTTTACGATCATTGGATTTCATCGGAGATTTTTGTCGGCCGATACATTTTTTATAAATGCCCTCATATTCAAATCCCTGCAAAAATTCTTGGGCGTCGCAGATTGCAAGGGGTATTCGTCGTTATAGCAACAAAATCCCGGGAGCATTTCGCCGCTTTCGTATCCAAGAAGGAGCCCCGCTACAATAAATTCACCGGTTAAACATGAAGCGATGCGAAATTAGAAAACCTGCATTGCAAACATTTGCAAGGGGTATTTCCCAAGGTGAATGGCTTCTTCGAAATTAAAATTCCGTGGCGGCGTGTAGGTTTTAGCCAATTAAGTGCGTTTCAGGCGATTAAGGCGATATTTTATGTTGCACTTAAACGAATGCAAGTTGCACATGACAGGGCAAGAATATGCGAATCGATACGGTGGGCGTAAACAATTACGCTGGCTCCATTTGTAATTATCAATCAGGGCTGGCGACGACCGTCAATCGTGAAAAACGCAACAGTTACATTTGTTTGGCGTGTAAATTGCATCGTGGCTGGCAGTTTAAACGGGTCATTTGACGTCAATTGATTTTGGAACAACAGGTGGAAAATTCTTCCACTGAAAATGTATGACAAAAAAATTCAGAACCTATTAATCGATCAGAACCAAGAGTTAGAGTTGTTTCCAAAAAGCTAGGGATGGCCCAATAATAATGAATCTCGATTATTTTTGCTTAACATTCCATAAAATGTATACTTGTATACCCACCATTTATTCCGCAGCATGTATACCTTTTGTATAATAAAACCAAAAATTATTGGATATTTCATTCGTAGTCTACACTTCGATTCAACAAGTTTTATACCTTTCTCAAATGCGATAGAAAAAATAATGCATAGATACAGCTTATGGACAAGGAAGAATAATATCACGAGAAATTAGAAGACACTGCAAGAAAAGCTAAAATACCTACTATTAAATACAGAAAAGAAAACACTCTTTATTAGTTGAAGACCAGTGTTTAGTAGCATCAACTTCACCAATAGTCAATCTGGGTAATTTAATACCTACATCAAATCATGACAGACGTTAACAATATAACACCACACAATGCAACAAATGCAGCCAGTTTGGTTAAAAATAAAACGAGTTATTTATGTGTGCCTGAAAATTATGATGAAGCATTATTTTTAGTATTTAGGAATAAAGTTTACATGCATTAGCTTTTTTTGACAGTAATCTTATATTCAATGGTAAACGTAAATGAAGACAACAGCGAATACCACAGTTGGACACTGGTCCTTATGAGCAAAAAAACAGAATAATGGTACAAAAAATACATATATAAAATATATCTCAAAATGACAGCCAGAAAAAAACAAACGTTATTACTAACTAAGAGAGAAGGGCATTGCTGCTCAGTGATTTAAAGAGAGCAAACTCCCCATTATTTTTACTAGCTAATTTATTTTACAGTTCGTCGACGATACATACGCTTTTTTCAGAACAAAGTATTACCTAAATTTATGCACGACCATTTCACATTCGACTTGTGTATTAATAAATATTTTATATATTAGTTTTAACAAGCTTAAAATGTAAAAAATCTGTGCTTGACTAACATCTGGTACTAGATCATTGTTGCTCGATCATCGTAATGCACATTTTTTTAGCATTTATACTTAGATCCTCAATGTTTTCAACAACAAGAATTTGCTGCTAAAGGATTATCTACAAAGATGTTTATAAATACTTCTTTTAGATAAGCCGGTAGATAATAAATAGTTGAAATAGATGAATTGTATGCATTTGCTGACTTCAGTTTTGGCATTATTTTTATAATTTTCACTTTCCTATTGGTTTTTATTAGAATTTCAATCAAAATTTTTAAACAATAAAAGAAAATGTACTGTACATTTCGCACTGCAATGCCATGACTTAAATACTTTGTATGGTTTGTATTCATTTACTAAAATGAATGAAACAATGTAGAGTCAACTGAAAGGCATTTCAAAAAAAGGTCTAAAGAAGATCGTGCTTCCTTCATCTCGATGGAATATAAAAGAAAGAAGACTAAATGCTTTCACTGCTTATAAAGACAGCTATGAATCTATATCGTTTACGACTAAATAAGCTCAATCAGACAATTTAAAGGAAATATCTAATATATAAATTCAAAGGTGTGTGCTTATTTTATCGTTGCAGTTACTATAGCTTATTTGGAACGCCTTATTGATCCTCATAGAATCGTTCACATTCTGATTATAACTTTGTAACGGGTCACTGCAAAATTTATTAATGGAAAACTGCTCGTTGATAAGAAGGTACACAAAAGAATTAAAATTTGTTGACTTCACGACTTTAGCATACATCTAGTTATGATATTGGATGACAAATTGCAAAAATTCATTAATGATACAAAATTGTCGACTGTAGTGTGAACATAAGCATATCACAGCCTAACGCAACAAATAAAGCTTTTTTTATTCTTCGAGGAGGTATCATCCATTCTGATTAGCAGCCAACAGACTACATACAATAATTTCAATATTAAAGATTGTACTCATATATTTTTTACGGAATATGCTCATATTCCGTAACAGTTATACACTTATCTCGTAAGTTAATACAATTTTTAAATAAATTAATGTATGAAATATTGTAAATATAAATTGGGCAAACGATAAAATTAACTGAGAAGATCACAAAATACCACAGCAACAAAAACACGATAAAACTAATGTTCCTCTCCAACAGAAATAAAATTAAGGCTGGTGCGTTGCGAAATACAGAAGTTTATCTGCAAGAACTTTGCACCTGCTATTTTCAAAATCTAAGCATTTCTGGATTAAAGTAATGAAAAGTGCAGAAGTCGATGTATATACACTGACCGGCAAAAAAAACCGGCCACCCCGATATATCCCTATATCTGCACAATTTATATCTTAAATCGAGAACTGATGTGGTTTTTCTTCGCTATTAACAATTTCAAATGCTTGTTACACTCCTACCTATGTCTAATTTTAATTTGAGCAACCGAAATTTTCGTTTTAATAAGATCGACATGTTTGTGGAAATCAAAGGGAATATTTTCTTGTCATTTGCTCTTACTAAAAGGCAAGTAGACTTATCTGCAATTGTTTTGGAATCGAGTTTGACAGTTAATCCAAGTTTTCAAGCGATAACAATGTCGTTAACTGTTGCGGACGTTTCCAAGATTGTTGCTTTGATTGAGGATGGTCGTAGTCAGCGGTATGTGTCTCGTACACTGGAAATACCCCGTACTACAGTTCAGGATGCATGGAATCGGTACTTGGAGACTGGCACATGCGAGAGGCGAGCAGGATCCGGAAGGAAAAGGGTGACAACTCTCGTTGATGATCGTTTTCTTGTGCTCAACACACTGAGGGATCGCAGATCAACAGCAGTTCAGCTTCAACATCGTCTTCTAACAGTGCGAGGAATTCAAATAAGTGAGAGAACGATTAGGCGAAGGCTTGTGGAAAGTGGCTTAAATTCGCGAAGGCCTGCCACTGGGCCACAACTGCTGCCTAGGCACCGAAGGGCACGTCTGCAGTTTGCACAGTTACATGCAGATTGGAACCTTCAGCAATGGAGTGAAGTTCTTTTTACAGATGAGTCACGTTTTTGTCTGCGATCGCCTGATGGTCGAGAAAGGGTGTGGAGAAGACGAGGTGAACGATATTTTGACTGCATGATCTCTGAACAACTATCCTTTAACGGCGGTTCTGTAATGGTGTGGGCAGGTATTTCTACGGAGGCACATACCGACCTCTTATTTGTAGAAAATGGTGCTTTGAACGCTCAGAGATATGTGGAAGATATTCTTCAAGAAGCTGTTGTCCCATTTTCGCATTTTGTTGGAGATGGCTTTGTTTTAATGCATKACAACGCCAGACCACACACTGCGCGAGTGGTAACTGAATATCTGGATGTGGTTGGCATTCGTAGACTTCATTGGCCAGCATGCAGCCCAGACCTTAATCCTATAGAGCACCTTTGGGACCAGCTTCAGAGGCGTATTCGTGGACGTCCAGCCATGCCTGAGACTCTTCAAGAGCTACGCTTGGCCCTTCAAGAAGAATTTGAAGGAATTCCTCAAATGTGCTTAACAGATTTGATCAACTCAATGCCCCGAAGGTTAAATGCTGTAATTCAGGCTCGAGGAGGACATACACGGTACTGACAGTAGGCAGGAATTCGATTTAAAAAAAGTATCACTATTTTTTTACGCATAAGAAAAAAGTAATTGTTGTGTTTCCGTTATTGTCATCAATTAAATTACCTAAATTTGTATTATTTGTCTTTTTCTGTCCCAAACTTTGCGTTTCATATCAACAATAATGATTCTTCAACCCAACATCATTGTTAAGTTGAACTGGTGAATATTTAAGTGCGTTTCACAAACATATCGGGGTGGCCGGTTTTTTTTGCCGGTCAGTGTATAAATAAGGTAAGAAATACAAAATTGTCCTAACGTGTATCTGTTGGAACCGCACATGATACATAACATAACATTTTAAATAACATTACATGCTACGTAACATAAGATGCTACATAACATAACATGTTAAATAACATTACATGCTACATAACATAAGATGCTACATAACATAACATGTTAAATAACATAACATGCTACATAACAGAACATGTTAAATAACATAACATGCTACAAACATAACATGTTAAATAACATAACATGCTACAAACATAACATGTTAAATAACATAACATGCTACATAACATAACATGTTAAATAACATAAGATGTTACATAACATAACATGTTAAATAACATAACATGCTACAAACATAACATGTTAAATAACATAACATGCTACATAACATGTTAAATAACAACATGCTACATAACATAACATTCTAACACGCTKAGGCAAATTAAATGACCTGGATTTAATAAATGTAATTTGGTTGCATTGTATTAATTTAGTACGTTTTCAGACCTACACAATGTTGATCATATGTACGCACACCAAAATAGTGGATGGCTTTCTACAACGCACCATGAGTACGAATAAATGATGCCCCTTCTTTTCGATATGAAATATCATCTCCACTAAACCCATTATCCCTGCTCATCAACTTTTATCAGATACAACATGTTTTTGTTTTTAAATTTACAGTCATGACACCGGATTTCGAGTTCACCTGTAATTACAGTGCCGCAAAGGCCAATGCCAAGGCTTCAAAAATGCCCACAAGCGTCCAAACACGAGTTTGGAATTTCTAAATGGCCGTCTGTACACGCGGCTAATCTGATTGTTGTCGTGCACCATTCAGATGGGCACGTTCACTGAAATTCAACGCGATGAGCCGTTCGTGTGCGGGCATTTAGGGAAGTTTTAAAGAGCAGTAAACGTTACTCGTGCATCCTCATTCATCTCTAAGTTATTACGGCATCTTTGTTTACACGCGCCTTGGGAGGTAGAGCGTTGCGTAAGAATGCAATTCCTTAAAGACAGGTAATGAACAATTATCTCCTCGGGTGTTATTGTTATTACTTGGCAGATAACTTCAAATAAATATTCGTAAATGAGTCACGTCTAAAGTAAAGTATTGAATCCAGAAAAAAAAACCGCTGCAAATTGAATCAATACTTCCACATCCAATTGTCAAAATGACATTTACGTTTTTATTTCTTATACTATACGATCAGTAATCAGGTTTTGAGAATTTTTTCTCTCTACATATTTCTTTCTAAGACAAACGGTTCTTGTGATATTAGCAAAAATACATAAATTTTTAAAATCGGTATTTCCAAATAACTCGAAAATTATTAACTTAACAAAAAAAATGCAATAGTGCTTTCCGATCACAAATTTGATTTTATATATAATACTAAAATTTAAAAAAAATGGTATGAACATAGTCCATAATACGTTTTTTGGAAATATTTCGAAATTGATGATGGCATTTTCATTTTTGAATATATTACGAGCCCAAACAACTATAGGTTCGGACACTTCATATTTTTGAGAGTAAGTAATTTTTACGACATGTAGAACATATTTTTCAAATTTATATTACTATCATCAAATACAACTATATACAGGTTTACTCTTTGGAAAATATATGAGAAGAAAAACATATTATGTTTAAGAAATTAATGCTTATTCAACACTATAACAAATTCGTTGTCAACTAAATCTTCGGACAGACCACCTTAATATTGAGTTACATCCCCTTTGGCTTTAATTACTGCCTTTATTCGATCAGACATTGTATTTAACAGATTTTGACAGTCCTCTGCAGTTATAGATTCCCAGATTTCCGAAATTTTTTGTTTCAAACCTTCAATATTTCTTTGGGGATCCTTTCTTAGCTTTCTTTTCATTATGGCCCAAAGATTCTCTATAGGATTAAGATCCGGGCTACTGGAGGGCCAGTCCAGAACGTTAATAGAGTTGTCTTGAAACCATTGTTTTGTAATTTTCGCGGTATGCGAAGATGCGCCGTCCTGTTGAAAAGTCCATTCGCCATCATCGACTAAAATTTCTACCGATGGGAGTAAATTGGCTCTCAATATATCAATGTATTTTTGGGCCTTCACAGTACCATCTATAAAATGCAAAGATCCAACACCTTTCGAAGACATACATCCCCAGATCATAACACCAGCAGGAAACTTAACAGTCCGTTTTAAACAGTCTTTGTGGTAAGTTTCAGATTTGTTACGAATCACTCTCTTTCGCATATCACCGACGCATACATCAAATTTTGACTCATCACTAAAAATGATGCTGTTCCATTGTCTTTGTTCATAATTTTGTCTTTGTTTTGCCCATTTTAGTCGATTTTGTTTCTGGCGGATAGTCAGCAGTGGTTTTTCTTTTGCCTGTTGAATAATTAATATAATTTTACTTTTTGAGTACAAGAGACTTACCTCTTAAACTTACTTTATAAAATTTATAGCCCCGCTTTCTGAGGTATTTACGAGTAGATAGTCTCTGTAGAAGCTCTTTTCTTTATTCTTTCTGACCATATTGCATTTAAATCTCGTAGACTACTCCGGCGATTTTCCTTTGCGATGCTAATTAAAACTCGAACATCTCTGTCATTAATTATCCGTTTTCGTCCAGTGCTTTTTCCAATTGCAACAGAACCACTTGATGAATATTTTTTGATAATGTCAGCAACACTTGACACAGGTAAATCGAGATCTTTTGCGATTTTTCGCCCACTCTTACCATCTAGACGCAATTTTACAATAAGATTACGCAACTCAATACTCARCGCTTTTCCTCGAGCCATTATTTATTATGCACATAACAAAATTAACTGCAAAACTGACAGAAGCGGTGTCGCATTAATTTCCAATATTATGTTTTGTTTTCATAGCCACCCTGATTAAAATATCTCATGAATAACATTAGTGTCCGAAGATTTRGTTGACAACGAATTTGTTATAGTGTTGAATAAGCACTAATTTCTTAAACATAATATGTTTTTCTACTCATGCATTTTCCGCAGAGTAAGCATGTATATAATTGTATTGGAAGATATTAATATCAATTTGAAAAATATGTTTTGCATATCGTAAAAATTATTTAATCTGAAAAATATCAAGTGTCCGAACCTATAGTTGTTTGGGCTCGTATGTATTTTCGGAAATATTTAGGAAAAACCGTTTTTTTAAGTGATGCTTTTTTGCTAATATCTTCTAAACAGTTTGTTGCACCGAAAATTTAGAGGGACGAAAATACTCGCAATTGTACTACTAATCATATGCTAAAACTAAAAAAAAATTAAAATTTGCACAAAGGGAGTTACCCCCTCAGTTTCACCCCCTTCCCGATACCCTACTTACCCCAAAAACAATAGGTCGCTTTGGGTAGTTGGGATTTATATGTATGCCAAATTTAAAGTTCAAAAGTTCATATGTTAAGTCTTTCGAAAATTGTCGCGTCCACATGCAAAACCACAGACAAGAATTTTTTTGCTCAAATTTTGTTTTCGACCATTTTAAAGCGATTGAGCAATAAAAAAATGTTGAAAATTTTTTTCGCGATACAAATTCGTTGGATGTGGAAGTGATATGTTGAACCGAGAGCATAATAACAATGAAACGAAAATGTGAAACAAAATCACGAAGTTAATACAAGATATTGAATTAGGGAATTCTCATGCTAAATACTAACGGTGGCCTAAGCCATTCTTGTTGTCTTCAGAAATTTCAATTATAATATTTTGGCCAGTGCATACAGCGACTAGAAAATAGTGTCAATTTAGAGATACGCTACTTTTATGTCCTGTGCAATATCCAACTGAAAAAAAACAATGAATTACGAATCCTTCGAAATTTATTTACAGAAAAAACTAAAATTTTATTGTAAACAATTTTTTCGAAATAAGAATCCGTGTAGGTTTCAATTCCGTTCATCTAACGGTTTTCAAAAAAATAACTAAAAGCTTTTGTTTTTTATGGGCGCCATATTGGACTCTTACACATTCGAGTTTGACTTACAGAAAAATCAGAAAAACATTCCATGTTTGAAATGTAAGAAAGGAAGAAGGTTCGCGTTTTGGAAATATACAGGGAGCTTGCACACCAATCGATTAAAAAATAATAAAAAACCTTTCAAAAACAAAATGCCCTTACAATCGATAAAAAAGGGCATGAAAAATGTTGTGGGCTTCGTATATTACAAGAATGTTGACGAAAGAAGTATTTTTCCACGAGAAATTGAAACAAATCTAGGTATTATATGTCGATAAAATAAAAAAAACCAAAAGAGTACCATTTTTGTTTATTTTGAGTGGTTCTTTAAGACAGTTAAGACAGATTATTGAAAATCCGTCTGTATAAAAAGTTATGACAAAAAAAGTGTTTTGTGTTAACTGATAGTGATGTCTAAGCTACAATCGTAAGTATGTACCCTAAAAATATATCATTACATGCCAAGTGTAATCAAAATTTTCAAAACAGTTTTTCCAAAAAATAGAAAAAAGTTGTTGGTTTTTTGACGCTGTACCTAGAAAAGCAAGCATTTACGGGCTATATTTAAGTATATGAAAAAATCTTCTTATTTTTAGTCATAAAATTCATGAGAAAATTGTTGCCTGCTAATCTAGGGACACCCTGTATAGTCACACTTTTAGGGAACGAAACACAATAAATCTAATTTGCTCTCAAATGAAACATACACATCGGTATATCTTGCAGCTGTTGTTATGGAACACATGAATAAACCGCAGAGGTAAGAGGTAATTATATGAGTATATCAAAAGAATTATTCAAAGCTATATCCAAATAACAGTAGCTTGGGATCTATAAAAACGACGATGGCAGTAATAAAAATCCAACTTTTTTACTCCAGAAAACTTCACACATTTTCAATTAGGTATCACGTCAAAAAGCCATGAATACCGAAGAGCGACCGTTACATGATAACGCCTAAATGATCAAACCGTGTACCACGTTCATCCTTAAGTAACTCTCGTAATAAATAAGGTAATTAGAGGCAATTTACGTTAATAACGAGCCCGCTACGTATCTCGCGGTACAAAACGTTCACAAAACTAAGTGGCACCATTAAAACAATAAAAAATGTGGCATATTAATTTAACCGCGACTGGAAAACACAAATCCTAGCCGAGGAATATTTTAATCCACGTTAATGAAACCGGTGCTCTCGGTAAAAATACAAGCGCAGCTATTGGTGAAATTACCCTGCAAAAATTATACAGCGTATAATGAAATTACCTGCTGATGAGATTTATGCAGTCCTTGTGGCTACATATTGTCAATAATAGTTTGGTTCCTCCAATTGATATTTCATACAAAAGATAAACATGCATGAATTGATTGATTTGCTTAAAATAAGTATCCTCAATATTTAGACTTCTATTCACAAGTTTAAAGGTGCAAGCAAAGCACGAGTCGAACTACGAGTTCAAATTTTCAAAGCACGTTTATAAAAAAAAATCATGATTTCTTAGCTCATATAACTGAAGAGAATTTGATCCAGTTATACGGGATTTATGGAGCTGCTCTCGCAAACGAAAGATAAGGATGAAAAAGAGAACTGAATTTATGATATTCTGTAAAATATACAAAAGCATGGCGAAGTATGACATGAAGATTATATTAGGGGCTATACTATCAAACCTGGAAGAAAGGAAGTATTATGTCAGCACATTGCAGTACAATTAATTAGCCACAAAAATTATCTATACAACATTTGAAGAACATAAAGAAATATTGTGATGATAAAAGAAAACACATTTTAAGAGTTACGCCCATTTAGGAAAATACAAACCTTAGCAATCAAAATGTACAAAATATTTAATATCTCATAATTATTAGTACATCAAGAGTCAGTGGAAAGTAACTTATGGCGAAGGAAAAATTCTAATCTTTATATTTTTTTTGCTCTTGTTGGTCATCTCACTGGTCATCCTCGTCCAACTAAATGTCTTTAAAATTTGTGTAATGATATACGCCAACAGCGCAGTGAGCAGGTGCTCCATCTTGTAACCGTCGTACATCTAGATGGAATTCTCTAGCAAATTCTAGAGATAATTCTCAAAAAAATCTAAGCATAACTTTCCATTCAAAGATTCGTGAATAAAAGTCCCCACGTCTATACGTTGATGCTGCCTATCCACAGCTCTAAGGATAATGGATATTCACTGCCATATTAATAAAAATTTGTCTCTTAACGCTTCCGCTTCAAACCTAGCAGTTTTTGGTGGAGTTGATTATGACAGAGATAGTAGTTATTTCTTTTAATACAAAATAGGAGTTTGTATTTGCAATACAAAAGTTACTGGTTCTGTATTTTTAATTTCTTATTGTTATTTTTGACAAACAATGGTTTCTGGTTACCGCGACTGATGTGATGATGCAGATGTAAGAGAAACATTTTTGTCAAAAACTCTTAGTAGATATGTGCATCAATCGAAGATAATTTTGAGTACTATTTGTCGGTGTAATAAAAATATACGTTTCGTTTGAAAAAAATGAGTTATTTAGGTTAACATCCTCATGTTCAAAACTACAAGGTAACAAGAGCTCTACAACAACAAAAAGTATAAAAAGTAGACTGTTGTATCTTGAAGAGTTGAAAAGCAGTTTCTTTCTGCTTATATATAATATATAATTAGAATATTGTCGACTGCTGCACCGCCATCTTTTTTCTTTAAATGTTGATTTTCTTGGAAATAATACACTAATTAAGCTCGGTTGCACAAACGTGGAGGAAAGACCCGAGTTTAACCCATGGTAGTTGCCATAGCAACACCAATCAGTACACCAGATTCATGGCGTTGCTAGGCAATGACCGCGGATTAAGCTTGATTCAAATTTGATCTACGTTTTTGCAACGGGCCCTTTAAAGTAGCATATGTGGTATATTATGGTAATAACGCGAGTTCCATATGGAAAACTACGAAGCAGCCATGGAAGCCTTCTCGAAAATAAAAACATATTGGTCCATTTTAGATTGCAAGTTGATTTTAGCTAAAATCATGACAACCCCCTAACGATTAACGTAAATTAAGACATGCTTACTGGTTGATAGAAACATCAATTTTAAATAATGCTTGCATACCGAAGAAATCAATTTATACCTTATCACCACCGATATAATTATAGAAACGACTACAAACATTCGAATGCTATTCGTCGAACAGGAAGTAGTTATTTATGAAACGACAAGCCGCCAACAGCAAACAGCACGTTTACGCAGCGTATCGTATATTATCGGTCCAGTTTCAGGTACAAACACCGATAATAAATCACTTTCGGCTTCTACCATACATGGACGGGGGGACGTTTTGCCTTCCTAATGAGACATGTGGAAGCGGGAGATACGGGCAAACGTTCAAACAAGATAATTTTTACCGCTTGCCAAACACGGCACAGAAATTACACGTTTTGGGCCGTTTCAAAGCGATCTTTAAAGGGTTAAAAGCGTTTGGGGGAGCTAAAAGCCACCGGTACGGATAAGTGTTGTAAATATCCAGAGCGGTGGTGCCCATCAGGCTTTTACGTGCGTCATTCCTTTTTTTAACGTGGGGTTTACAGGTTTTGGTATAATCAGGCCGTTAAAATGCTTTAAAGCAAATGCAGTCTGTCTACTAGGAGAGATTTTCTTCAAGATTGGATAGGTGGTATCAGCCTATGTCTTTTTGTTCTGGTTCTGCAATGGAAATAACCAAATTACAGCTGACCTTTAAGATAGTCCAGTGAGACCTGACATCAAAACCAGTAAACAAAGGAAACAAGAAAGATAAAGTCTGCTAGTAGCAAACATTTAATATAACCTTTCTGACAACATTKATATAAATTATTATCAAAACAAAGCACGTGATAACTCTTAACGAACTCTTAAAATTGGCAATTACAGAAACAAATTAGACAATTAAAAAACTCCGCAACTATCTGTAATTATTATATGCAAAGAGAAGGAACATGCAATAAGTGCAGATGCCATAAAATCATCCAGTATTCATAGCAGAAGCCTGAAATACGTCGAAAAATGGCTGTAACAATCCACCAACCACAAAAATATAACATTTAACACAAACAATAAACTTGCCCATCTTTCTAGCTCCTACCGAGTTAAATGAAACTAAGGAATAAAATTTCACCCTAAGCTTGCACCTGGTCATGAAGAAATAACTATGAGAAACATACAGTTGATTGGACCACTAAGCACTAACAAATATTTCTTAAAAGTAGCAATAGAAACACTAATTTCCGAACCTTGATAATGAATAATGCTAAACAACTCGAACAACTTAACAAGGCAACAAATTCTTGGACAAGTTTTTTTTTCAGCTAATCAATTTGGTTGCCTCTGGAGCCTACACAGAGGACGACTTGGTCAAAATGATACTGCAAGAAGCAAAATAAACAATCTAAAACTGACAAAGATTATTTGTCGTTAATCAGAATGTTAACAGCAAATATGTTGAGTGCAGAAAACATGAACAGTAGTCCAAATACACCAATTTATAAATATGCTTGAGACAATTTTTACTGCAAGAAATATTCAACAAAAATTCCTGCACGAAAAAGTAATGTCATTCGTACAAAAAATACAAAATTGCCTTCAAATTTAATGTTACCAGTAGAGAGCAACGACTTAACGATATGATTTTTGCATTTTATGTTTTTTTTCTGGCATCGTATTCAGAGTGAAATTTACTCTGAGCAGTTACAACACGGGATAAGTTAGGTGCTCCAAGTATAAATTAAGTATTACTGCATTGCAAGTTGCATTATTTTTTAAGAGTCTTGAACTTATTTCAGTTAAAATTTGGTTAAATTCATTGTTTAACATTCGATTTGACGAAATTTAATTTAAACAAATGTGTGGTAGTAGGTACATACCGTACTGTTTTACTTTACTTTAACCCTTGTGACATATTACAGTACCAATAGTGTCAAGTCTTTAAAGTACTAGTGCTCTAAAGTGATGGGGGCATTAGTCGTCATAATATTTCATTACAGTATGCAAAAATGAATATTAGCAATAATAATGGCAATATATTTGAACGATACTGCATTAGTTATTTATATCTTAAAGGCAAGCTGATAAAAGATGTGTTCAACATGAGGTCACCGAAGAATGTTCATTTATTTATGCGCTATAAATACATCAAAATTGACAGTTTTTTTGGTTTATCACAATGGCAAGCGTAGTTAACAGCCTTTTGGTAAAATATTTTGGAAAAATGTGTGGAATGACATTGTTTCCGCAGTGTTGTAACCATACTAATTGAAAGGAGTGGCACAAGAACTTTGAAGCAATTGAGTGGATAGTGATCTGATAAGGTAGCCAAATATCACACGACATTATCTACAGAATTCTCTGCAGACCTGCAGAGTAATATCAAAAAACCGCTGCAAAATGAATCAATACTTCCACATGCAATTGTCAAAATGACATTTACGTTTTTATTTTTTATACTATACGATTAGTAATCAGGTTTTGAGCATTTTTTCTAAGACAAACAGTCCTCGTGATATTAGCAAAAATATATACATTTTTAAAATCGGTTTTTTCCAAATAACTCAAAAATTATTAACTTAACAAAAAAATTACAAGAGCGCTTTCTGATCAGAAATGTGATTTTCTATATAATAGCAAAATTTAAAAAAAATATTACGAGCAGGGTCTAAAATAGGTTTTTTGGAAATATTTCGAAAACATCAAAATTTTGGATAAATCTTCTAAGACACTTTTTGTGAGAAATTTTATTTCCTATCTGATGGCATTTTAATTTTTTGAATATATTAAATATATTCGGAGATAATTAAGAAAAACCGTTTTCTTTAAGTGACGCTTTTTTGCTAATATCTTCTAAACAGTTTGCTGTACCGAAAATTTATGAGAACTAATAATACTCGCAGTTATACTACTAATCACATACTAAGACGAAAAAAATATAAAAAAATAAAAATTTGCAAAAAGGGTAGTTACCTTCCAATTTCGCCCCCTTCCCGATACCTTACTTATGCCACAAACAATAGGTCGCTTTGGGTAGTTGAGATTTATACGTTTACAAAATTTCAAGTTCATATATTAAGTCTTTCGAAAGTTATCGTGTCCACAAACAATACCACAGACACACAGACAAGAAATTTTTTTTACTCAAATTTTGTTTTGTCGCCATTTTCGGCCATTTTAAAGAGAATAAGCAAATAAAAAATTTTGAAAATTTTTTTCGCGACACAATACTTCCCATCCGTTGGATGTGGAAGTAATTGCATATTTTCAATATGAGCTTTCAATTTTTTAGTCACGCGACAATGCTTTTGTTTAGTCCTGAAATTTTTATTAGTGAGTATTATCTGTTACTAAAAATTTCATCCACAAAAAATATATATTTGCTTACGGTGGAGGAAGTCATGTAGTCAACAAAGAAATGATGCAACTTCCTGTTCTTTTTTAAGCATATTTAACAAGACATGATCGATTTACATGGTCGAATGTTAATTTATTTACACAGATTCGAAAAATATAATAACGCACAAGATCAGTGGTTGGTGAATTGTAGAGGTCGAACGAGCTGAAAATGAGGTATTAGAAAAAGCGGAGTGTGCAGTGAAAATTTGCAGTTGCGATTTATAAAATGAGCTGCTTTACGAAGTTACTAATAGGTACTAATAAGAATACCATAACCATGCGTCAGAATAGAAGTACAATCACATTACGTATAATTTTCACCTTGGTCTCACTAATTTATGTTTAATGGGCGATAAGTAATTTTACTTCTTTACTTGGTGATATTTCAGATGAAAGCTAAAATTCTAATATATTTTATAAAAAAATGACAATTCCAAGCAATTTCTTCCAAAAAGTCTTGGTATGCAACAAGTGGTTCGTATTTTGCTCACCGAAGAAATCCAAGTTCTGTTTTTATGCAGTGTTATGAGAAAATAAAAGGAGAAATCGGAGCAAAGCGCTATTCAATGAGAAAGTATATCAACAAAAAATTAACAGTATAAATGAGAAAGACTAGACATCTCTTGAAGGCAAATTAATCAGATAGTGGCAGAAATTTTCATGATCTCAGACAAATAAGACAAGAATTTGTTACGCATCAAAACAGTAAATTGTTAACCATGAATGTTGTGGATAGCTTTCCGCTTCTGTAAACGCAAATATGACAGAAGTCTTGTGTATTTTCTTTGAGGGGACCCACTTCCTCTGCATGTTTGTTTACTTTGCAATGCGTGTTCGAAACGACGCAGTATTCCACCAACTGTATTTTGTTAGCTCTTTTTAGAAATTCCCGCGAGACACAAAAAATCCGTGACGCTCTATAACGTTGTTTTCAACTGCGTATCGACGACAAAAGAAATAAGTCTACTAACCATGCTTACCGACAAAAACCATAGTCTTTACGGGCTCCGCAACAACGGCACACTATAAATCCCAGACACGAACAATCACTCAGGTTCTAACACCATCGTCAGACGTAATCAAACAACTTCTACCCCGTCGAGAGATAAGGTACACCGCGGCAAAAGAGGCCACCGAACAAAATCGGGAACACGCACACGTGTAGATGTTGTAAAAGGATATCAGTGAACTCTCTCCGTGAACACGCACTCTTCGACACTGGAGGAGTGCGAGGAACGACTGAGGGATCAAAGAACAAAGCCCCAAGTGCGGCGTTGGCAAGTCGGAGGTGGCTTCGGCAAATCTAGAGCGAAGCTGAATGGAGCATTTGTCACATTTTGTCTAATGTTTGTAAATCTCAATCTATTTTACATACTTGATACTTTTCGAAAAATTTCTGGATATTTGAATTACAAATATACAATGTTGGAAATTAGTAGGTCATCCCGTCAACCCTAGATTCTTGAGGCCAAAATATGACGATTTTGTTATTGGTAAATTTCTGAAAAACGCTTCATTTAAAAAATGCAGGGTGTCAAAGCTGAAATTTAAAAATCGTATGTTTACGATATAATCAACAGTTTTGGAAGTATAGAGTGAAAATTTGGTACGAGTTTGTAGTATTTACATGCAAGTGTACCCCTAAATTATTGTTAACATTACTGTAAAAACAAATAAATATCGGGTGGGGGGGTAACCTTCTATCGCCCCCCAACTTTTTTTGACGTACGCGCATGAGACCAGCGGATTCTTTTTCTAGTACAAAACTTCATTGTCAGTTTTTGGTCTCTTGTAATTTTGAGACAAAATGCTTAGATTCATAGATAAACGCCGTTTTGTGAAACTTTCCACCTTGCCCAATGGTATGATTCCAATATAAAAATTCAGAATAAAGGTGTAAAAACAATACAACGGGTTTTTCGTTCACAAGAATATCATAGAAGTACTTAAAGGAAGAAATAACAATTTTGGTTGTGATGGAAAAGTGATCTGGGAAGAAGTAATGGAAGAGGACACGCATGAGTCTGCCGTCATCATCATGCCACTTTTGTAGAATAATGTGTTTTGGCTGGGGCAAAGCTACTGACACGCAAAGGCACATTATCAACGTTTTGAAATTTTGAGCCACCCCATTTTACTTTAATTTCGTAAATTCTCTATATAAGAAATTTCGTCGACCTTTTATAAGGATTAGCCGGATTGTTCAAGATCATTTTGATAATAAAGTAAGTGGAACGTGGGTCCTCAAACCAACTCTCAGCAGTTTAGTACTGCTCATCTGTTTTTTCACTGAATATATAGCTTGTTCTTTAAAAGAATATGTACGATAACAAAATAATGAGAAGCATAATATTAATAATTTTAACATTAGATTAACAATAATATGCAACAATCAATAATCCAGACAAACGAAACATTTGTAACTAATATACCAAGTGTTTATAAAGTGAAGCATAAAATTGACAAAAAGGGTTATCTGCAAAAATTCGAAAAAAACCGCTGTAGTAGATTTAAAGAGAACTTCATTTTGAGACGATTGAAAAAGAACAGTCTGTTACTAAACATATATAACAATCGAAATGGGCACATAATTAAGATGTGCATAAAATGACGTTCACAAAACTTACATAGGGAAGTAGGCAAGCAAATGTTCAAAGCGCAATTAGTCAATTTATAATTTGATACACCCAATCATTAATCAATTCATATGACACCTCAAAAAAAAACGTAACGTGAGTTAATACTGCTGGTACGATAAGTTCCTACCTATTGCAATAAGCATTTGTTGAATATAAAAGAAGACAATTACAAAAATAACAAAAAATTCACTAAAAATTTATAATTTTCAGATTCTAGTGAAACTGAAAGAATTCGGAATCTACACATGCTGGAATCTAAGTATAACAACAGATAAAATTAACAAAAGGAGTATCACGTCAAGAAATAGGTTATAATTGTGAAGTAGGTCAAAGCTTTAGAACCAGACTGAACGAGCACAAAAACTCAATACAAAAAAGTATAATTGATCTAATTTTTCGAAACATTGCATAGACTTCAAAACTTTAAGTAATATTAAAAAAGCACACAGTTAGGCCTTTTAAAATAATTACGTATACTTAAAGCAATGAATGATCCCAATTAACTATAAATTGTCAGATTGCAAATCTTTAGTTTTGCTATGGCTAAACTTAAAGAAAAACTTATAAAATAACACGGAATTTCATTCTTCTTTTATACTGACTGCAATTCCTGCAATATAGCGAGGCTTGCGAGATATCTGAGAATGTTTGCAATTCTGTGGATAACAAGAAACTTACATTTTTCTTAGATAAACATTATTTGGAATGATGTTGGATTTAAAAGCTATTTTATTAAATAGGTACCTTCTTTTAGTGCAATATCAAAGGCCGGTATAATTCAAAATTGTAGGAAATATTAATGTACAATGTGTGCTTCTCAAAATACTTCGCTCCATTAAGATTTTGTTTGCAGAACACTCCATGATATATCCTTTTCGTTCGCTTGAGCCGAAAGTATTTTATTAACTACGAGATAATATGTTTTCGGAAAGATTCTTTCCGAAAACATATTATCTTATTTTAGTAACTGTTGTCTATTTTAAAAATGTTAAAGCATGTACACTGTATTGCTGTAATAAAGAATAACCTGCATTCTCTCTAGAAAAAAATGTGGAATAGTCGGTGATTTTAAAGTATCTCAGCAACATTAGTATAATTAAGTAATTTTTATCTACCTTTAATGGATGACCAGACTTGGCATCACTGTATCAGTACCGTCAACACAAACTCTCAAGAACGAAGACAACGTAACGAACCCAGGGCGTTTCTTTTGACAAAGGTCGTCGCTGTTTAGGCTGTGGCCCAGTGTTAGTTATGTGGATACATAAATTTCGTCTCCACGCCACAATAACAATACGGGGTGTCCGAAACAACTGGGCGATATTTAATATCCGACGACCCCTGGAACTCCCACGCTCGACTTAGAAGTTTGTTAGAAACACATGATGCCGCTGAGGTATCATTATAATGAATACAAACGGCTGTTTGAGGTTCTGATTTCGATAAAAACCAAATGAAAAAGACGGATGCAAATGGAGGAAGCTCAAAAATGGATTGGTTGATATCACAGTTTAGAGTTAAATAAATAGTATCTGCAATAACTGCCAAGCATAAATAATATTTAGGGCGATAATACATTTTATTTATTGTTATTTAATAAAAATGTATTATCTTTAATGTCAACATTCCATAACCCGTATACTGTTCAGGAATGAACCAGAGAAAAATGAAGTCACTTCTGTTATCAAGTGGTATGTCATCATCTGTAATCACAACAAGCGATTTCTCACCTACTTTTTGGGCACCACAAAATAACAAATGATGAACTCATCGAAGAGAGGTCAATGAATTTTACGCGATCTTTTTAAATTCTGAAATATATAAGTAACGTGAAACTAACTGATAACAATGTGTTGACATCATAATTAAAGATTTATTAGACATATCTTGCACATTCTCGGTTAAATGATAAGAAAATACACTTTAGTGTTCTCCAAACACCAATGAACCCAATAACTTTTATAGTGTTTCACTAGAAGACTGAACGGTTAAATATGTATAATGTACATTAAAACTAACAATTTTCAATTTTTGGTTAATTAACGTTTCTAAGCTGACAACTTACCAAGGAAGATGAATTCAAACCAATTTAAATGACGCCCAACGTCTTCTAAGGAATATGTAGATGTGTAAAACACTTACCTGTAAAAAATAAGTATACATCAGTACAATATTTACACAAAGAACACTAAAGTTGTTAACTTAAATGACTACAAAAAAGATTCCCTGCAAATTATCGAAAATAAGGACAAAATGACTTAATAAAAACTTCAAACAAAAGCTGCAGCAATAGATTTTATTTGTGTTTGAATTATTGTTTCTAGTACAGAATATCATTTTTGTTACGCTATTAGTTGTTTAAGGTCCGAATGTTGGTCAGTAGCGTCATGTTTATTATAATTTTTATTTCTAAAACTAAAACTTTGTACTAAGAGCTTTTAGTATGCTAAATAATGACAAAAAAACAAATATAATTTCGTTTATACTAGTACATTAGAATAAAGCTGTCTTAGACATTTTTAATGCAGCACACAGTTTGAGGTGCTGAGCTCCATGCTGAGCATTGCGTGAAACGTTAGTTCCCAAGACATATAAATACTTCAAAAGGTTCAAGGCCTTAAGTCTGAGTGGCACATAATACAGTTTTTGAGACAGTGATCTAATAATAGTTTTTCATTAAAGATATTACGCTTTTATTTTTTTAGATTACAGCTACGTTTATGTTACATATTGCAGTTCACAATACACGGTGCACCATATTAGAAAACAAGCTAAAGTTGTTTTTTTATGTAATCTACCCAGTTTTTCTGTCATTGATTTTGAATTGTGGTGTTCCTTTGACAAAATTTCTAAATGTAGGAGTCTGCAAAAAATCTTAATTAACGTAGTTTGATTCGCGAACGTCACAAGTTAGAAAAGCCAAAAATAGATTGAAAAATCACCCTCATTTTGGTGCTGTATCCACAGCTATTGATAGAACTCCACGCCAGCAGCAACTGTTCAGGATAACCATTTCTACCATAGTTTCACTTAAAAAAAAATATGTAGATTATGAAATATTTTGTCCTTAGCACTTACAATGAATTTCGTGGATGCAGTATAATTATAACGGGCGGTTCATGTTCATGACTGCCATCTTCTGAAGGAGGATCTCCTTCTAGTTCTTGAATAGTGTACTACTATTAATCGCCTATCATATTCAAATGTGTTGTAGTTTCGTTTTTAAGGAAACAGCACGTTTTAAACGTATACGTACTATTACTGTAGTATTATGAACCTGGGTGTTACTTTGGCTATTAATTAACTGTTGTTAAAGCATTTCAGTTGTTTCGTTATATTTATAGAAACTTTCGTAACTTTAGAACAGCAACACATTCAAATCTATTTATATTTCGTTAGTTCGTTGAAAACTTGAATACTGAGCATTGATTCGGTTTCCTCTCTATAGTGTTTATATTGATTTGATTGAATAGGTTCAAAGAAAGTTTTTAAAATTTTTAGTCAACTTTTTGGTCAACTGTCCCTGGCTTTTGACACAGATGTATTTTCGTATCCGACGTTTGCATACTAGATGGAATACGACTTTCCGCTTCAAAACCCTGTAAAACAAACATACTACGACGATCACCTGTCAACCTTATATGATTGACCACTTTAATGCGACATCATAGAATTGTGATATGTTTGACAGTTCTGAAGAGGTCGGTGCCAAGGTGGTAAGAACACTGGAAGTATAGCTTGATTTGTTTCATCTGCTCTTTATACTCGTATTTAGTATAGTTCTTGTTTTTGAAAATTATGTACCTGTTAAATCCCCTTCCACGAAATGAGAATTCGTAATTTTTTTACGGATATGCAAGGTCTCAAAAAAGTTTTTGAAAACAAAATGGCATGCTTAATTGTCGCAATAGTTAATTGTAATTGTGAAAAACCTTTACTCGCACTGTTTACTAGTAGATTTAGATTTTAAAAAAGTTCGTTTAAACCATTCTTTTGGTATAAGAACAGTCGTATTAAGATTTCAATGCACTATGTAGGTAGTATAACAAAAAATCAATTACACTTAATTTTGACTACAATAAAAATGCCTGAATGCAATTTTACAGTTAGTCCAGCGCCAACAATAAAATTATAACGCAACTCGCAATTTATGTACATTTGCACCTGGTCCCTAAACGCAACAATTTCCAATACATTCTCCAATTAGACCGGCGGTGTTAATTCGACAACAATTCACACAAACACCCAGCAAGTACTTCTTAAAAAGGCCCAACGCCGTCGATAAAAATTTTTCTTTGCACATAAAGCGATTGTTTGGACTGTCTGCAACGGGGTATTAATATTCGTCTCTTGCCTCCTAAATTTCGTGTAACAATAGTGATTCTTTTTATCCGCGGCCTTTTTTCCATTGTGCGCCCTACAGACAATGCACGAGTATGTAAATTGGGGGTATAGCACGAAATTAAAAAAAAATAAAAGCGGGGATGACGGCGGGATAATACGCCGGTGTTTCTTGAAAATCTCATTGTAGACCGTATCCTTGATCTTTTCCAGCTTGCTTAGTTAATCTTATTGGCCTGTCACTTCAACAACAAACACAAAGCAAATCGTTTACTCGATTTATCTTACAAGGATGAAAAAAGGTAGAACGCATTACAAATTCGATATCGAATACATGTGTATTTACTATGGGAATGTACATATTATTGCTCTAAAAATAGGCTTGGCGTGTGAATATTTACAGCAAACATAAGTTAAATGGATCTTCCTCAATTAGATTGTTTAAATTAATCTTTTTAATAAGAGGACACGCCATCACTTGTATAACTCGTACGAAATTGAGGCACTAAGAAGATGGATGAGTTATTCTCTCCACAATACAACAGWACGGCATTATAAAACTAACATAAACTCATCTYAGTTTTCAGGCAGTTCAATACATCAATATATTATAATATATATCCATACCAAAAAAGATAGGTACTTGACTTATTGCTTACTAATTCATATTTTATCAGTTCTAAATTATCACAACCTTTGCTCTATTTTAACCTTACTAATAACTGATTGGTCATTTTTTTGATCAAATTACTTTCCTACTAGGTTAAAAAACCCTTGAAATTTGTAATCAACGGCACATACACAAATTCCACTTTCTAGTTCCACCTAAAAGACAGTCCTGTATGCCAAACCCAAAAAGCAGTGGTTAAGTTGTCTTCATGTTCCCTCTCTGGGTCAGAAAACACCTTGCTGGGCTTGGCTAGAGCCCCCAGCAAAATTTCTTTCGAACAAATAACAGTTGTCTATAATCACGAATTTCATCTCTATCAAAAGTACGGCAGACCTCATCCGTTTTGAAACAGCCAAGATTCTTCAAAAACAGAAACTTCCACCATCGAATTTTTCAAAAGAGGAAAAATTGCCCTCCGAAATCTCACGTCCAATTCAGAGATAACCATCCTCTAAGCCGATAAAAGTAACGCAATTGTAGTTCATAATACTTCCGATTATTATGCCGGGACAATCAACGTATTTCACATTTCATGGTCAATTCTACCGGCAAATTTTTGGTACACTCATGGGTCTTGCATTATCACCAGTAGTGGCAAACATATTCATGGAAGCTTTTGAACAAATAGCTTTAGAGTTATCAGACCCTAGACCTAAAATCTTGCTTCGTTATGTCGACGACACTTTCATTATATGGCCTCACTGCTCCGACATCCTTACAACCTTCTTAGATCATCTTAATGCCCAACATTCTCGTATAAGATTTAGGATGGCAATAGAAAGCAATAATCCTCTCCTATTTCTTGATGTCCTTATCACTCGTCTCCCGGATAGTCGTTTGGGCCACCCTGTCTATAGTAAAGCCACCCACAAAGATCAGTACCTACATGCATCTTTTCATCATCATCCCTACATCATAAAAACGTTAACTTCTAAATTCTCTTGTTAACCGTGCTATATCAATTTCTGAACCGGGCAAACTTCGAAGGTAATTGCAACACTTACACATCAATCTGGCCAACAACGGGTATAATAACCCTGATATACAATCTGCAATTAATTAATCATCATCTTTACCCCAAATCCAAACTAACTCTCAAACCACCAATTGATAGATCGACTGCTTTACTTCCCTATGTTCAAGGTGTTACAGACAGAATGCGCAAAATTCTTAAGAATCAACTCATCCGTACTATCTTCCAACCCCTTTCGAAAATGTCACAGATTCTTCCTTCTCCGAAGGACAAAATAAATCCTCTATCTTCTAGAGGTATTTACAGCATCCCTTGTTCGTGCAGTGCCGTATATATCCGCGAAATAGGTAGATCAATTAAAACCAGGCTCAAGGAACATAAACGCTGCATAAAATCATGTATTTTCACCCACTCAGTAGCAGCCGAACTTCAGCATGAAACCAGTCACAACACTTTGTTTGACAATGTGTCAGATCTAGCCTCTTTTTTTACAACCCGAAAATTTCGAGAAGTCATACCCACTTTCGCAATCTCGCACCTCTGCTGTCCAAGCATCCACACCCTCCTTGTAACGCCAGCTACAACGTTATCTATTGTTTCCATTTTCTTTCCTCTTTAAGATTTAGTTCAGCTTGTTCCTGTCCTGCTGATGCCCCTTACAAGTGTGGGCGAAACGAAATCAGACGCGGTCTAACCCAAAAAGACTAATATTTCATTCTTCAGTTCTTCGTGTTGCCTCAGTTAATCAAAAACATGAATTTTGTACACGCTGGGTTCTCCTACTATCAATAGCATCCATACAGTGGCTTGCTAAACAACGCTTCGAGAACGACGAAGGATTTCAAGACTGCTGTTATGAATTGCTTCAATTCCCAGGCGAAGAAGGTTTGAAGTCGAAGATGAGGAATTAAAGAGAAAAAAATGAATAAAGTTTGTAAAAACCCAAAATCGTGAATAAAAAATATTTCTAACGAATGCTTTTTTTAAAGACAGAACGGCTTTGAAGAGCTTGGCATTATTTTGTAAACTGGTCTGGATATGTGACGGTTTGGTTTAAAGGCTTTATTAGGGTTATATAGCTTTGTACCTTCCAACATGATAAAACGAGTTGATAAACGACATTTCCATGGTGAATTGTCGCAAGTGCCAATAAATGACACCACTTCTATTTAAGTTTCGTGTCATGTTTACGTCATCTTCAATGCAGGTGCCCTCGCCGTACACAAGTTAAAATCTACCTAAACTGATATTTGACCTCAAAACATCCGAGCATACGTTTGTATTTTTATTTGGACTCCCGTAGACTAAACAAATATGGACGGCTCACACCTATACCTGTTAAGCAACCGTGCTCAGTCAAAGATCCACATTTCAGAGTTATTCCTGGAAGTACAACGGCAGCCCGCTGCGTCGAACAATACTACCTTGCGGCGACGTTGTACACTTGGACGGAGGTTGTGACCACAAGAAGGCACAGCACATCTCGAAAGCAGAGTCAAGTAAAACAACGGCGGTCTCGTGCAGACCAGTTTTTCCCTAGAAGGCGATATTTGAATTACAAATAATTTCTTGCGTTCGGAAAACCGCCGTGATCACTCGATGTCGTCTCCAGTACAGCATTCTTCGGAAATAACTGAATTGTTTCTTAGTGCAACGAGTCTGTATGTTATTAAACCGGATGTGCTGCTGCGAAGGACACATGCGAACTGACGTCGAGTTAGCAATAAATATAAAATAAAAATAAATATAATATAAAAGAATAAAAATTCAGGAAAGCGTACGTTAGAAGTTCTTCTTTTATGACATCACAGTAGATAATTCCAACCCTATTCAAAGTATGTGAAAAGACTTAGTTTACTCAGTTTTCGATCGTCATTTGGCGTAATTGGTTTTGATACCCGCCAAGGATCACCTCGAGGCACCATAAACAATTGTTTGCCAATTATTATTTTATCATGTTATTTTAGCGTAGGTAATTTTTTTAATAAAGGGTATGAAAATACGTGTATTCGGTGTTTTATACCAAAACACAAAAAATATGCATCATTACAATTTCTTGGATTGTATTCAGATGGTTACAGGCTAGTAATTCCTACTTTTCCATACACCGTATGCTTTTGACCAAACTGTCAAGAAAAGTACTAAAAATCAACAAGGGGACAACACGGTGACAATTTTAGAATAGTCAAACATTTATACAACATTCAAAGAAAATGAATGTACCTATATAACCTCCCCATTTCCTTAACATGCGCTAGGCATGTACCCCTCCAACCCAGCGTAGACGTCCAGCCCGGTGGTATATCCAGGAGTATCAGAAATGCTGACCGTACCTTGGTTCAATCATTCAATTCAATAGATATCAAGTTAGCATATCATTTGAGAAGTAGGTGAATGTTTTCTGTTAGAAACTGGCATAAGTTGTGCTTTGCCATGCGTTTCTTGCTAATTTTTGAAAATGTCCTTTACGAGTGACGTGCAGATTTACAAAACACCAAATTCTCCAAAAAGTCACCATATATCCGCTATTTTTATGCCAAGTTAATGACTTCAGATGACCCCAAAGAAAAAAAATTATTTGGTAATAAGTAGATTTGACGATCTACTCAGTCATTCAACGCTTGACTGAAAGTACGTATAGTGTGGATCCCTTCTCATGATAATGATCAATTTGGTTTTACAACTCATGTACCTATGATCTCATTCAATTATGACAACTTCCAAAGTACCAGCCTAGACATTCAATTCACTATATAAAAGTGGAAAACAATAATGTGGACAAATACAGACCAGTCTGGCTAAGAATAAAAATGACATTTCCTGCTATCAATATAAAATTCCAACCAAATCGTGGAATAATCAGTGCTGTTTTTTACTGAGTACGTTGCGAAAGGGCTTAACCAAAACAAATGTATGGTAGCAGTACGTATATTTAACTGAGAAATAACACAAGAAGAGAGCTGAAACAAGTGACTATAAGTGTCTCACAGGGACTCCTGTTGGGGCCACTGCTATATCTTCTTTACAAGTTCAAGGGCAAGATTGTGACCCTGCATTAAAAGAAGCATCCTAGTTAAAAGAGAGTGTTAATAGTAGTTTATCCAGTTATTGTTCCTTAATAAAACTTGCTGTTAAATCGACTTAAATAACTCTGCATATCTGTGAATTATGTCATAACCTAAAAACAAGTCAGTAACACATTACATCAGCCTGCTGCTTTTATCACTATTGTTAATGTAATTCGATAATATGCTACATTTTTATTCGAAATATCTCTATCCCACAATCAGCACCAGAAAACCTTAAATATATACACTTTCCTCATTTTGTCCACCTTGGACCCCAGTCCAATTTTCAGGCGTTATCAATTTATTGATACTGTGTTTTAATCCGCGGTTTACAAGTCACGATATAAAATTGGAGTGCGCCGTCACCGTTTGCTTTATCCAGAATAACACTTTAAACCCAGGTAAAAGGTTTGAGATTCCATCTCTTGATGTTATCAGGCACTCAGGATCACCGCAGTTGTATAACACTTGACAGCCTGTTTTATGCTTAAATGTACAGGAAAACAGGTATTAGCTAAGGATATAATGGGAATAAAGTAGCAATGGGGTTTTGACAGACAAAATAACAAAAATAATAATTAGTTCCGCATAGGTTTTTTATACTTCACGGTTCCTTGTTAACGAGTGAGGAAAACTAGGAAGGAATGCCTTTAAAACTGTTTTGCAAGTTATTTATTACCTTCTGGAGCAAAACTGAAACATATTTGGCTTACGCAATGATTTTACAAATATCTAATAATTCTTAGAACCAAACCATCATAAGCAATACTTAGGAGGTATAAAAAACTCATTTGCTTAAAGTCCAAAGTTTTTGCTAATTACATCCCATTCTACCGTAACCGATATTAATATTCATTTTTCGGTATCCTTAAAGCAATCTGATTACGCTTTTATTTACCGCTACAATCTCATAAAAATGTAAAGGCGGCACACAGCATGACAGACAAAAAGTAAACCTCGCCAAATAAGTCCGAAAAGTACCGCTTCCACTCGCTTGAATCTTTATTTGATAATTTAGAAACGTTTATGAGTATATTAAGAGAACTGTTTGAGAGCCAACCGGTTGCAGTAAAGCAATTAAAGGACTTTAAAGAGTGTATATGATGTCGCATATGCCTCTTGCAAAATGAACATGTTCCACGGAAATTCTGATCAAGACTAAACTGTCAAATATCCAGAATTATGGAATACATCTCGCAAAGATTGGCATGTCAGTAGATAGATTACATCTGCCTATAATTAGGGAAACTATCTACAAGTATTGCAATATTGTTGATTTCATTTTTCTTTTGTTTAGATGTGTTGGAAAAACATCTCCCATCAAGCACTTGGAGCAAACCACTGTATAAATGGTATTACTTTATTTACAATTTAATTCCACTATGACTAACAGGATTTTACCGTTATCTATATATGAGTACACATTACATTTGATATAAAAAATATATCATTAATTAATTAAAAGAATTTGTTACTGTTAAAATTGCGCCTCAAAAAGTCCCAACTTAAACAGATAAAGAAGTCAAATTAAATGTGTTACTTGAATCTGAAGAAAATTACCCTGTTCCACCCGCCAACTAAAGAAACCATGCTGTATAAACAGTAAATACGAAACGTGCTAATAAAAACACGCACTATGACCGTCTACTCTAAACGAAACGCGAACGTTGAATTAGACGATTGCGAGCACGCCACTGAATGGTATCGTTATCTGGCAACGGTTGGTGTCGCGTGCGAAAAATGGTTTGTGCGCATGACGTCAATGATGATGCCCTGTATTCTTCTCTATTCAGATAAAGTGTATTACCTGAAGCTGTCGGAAATAACAGACGGGTTCGGCACGCTCCACTGCTTTGCAGCGGAGTGGACCGTATCCAAAATTTGTGTTTAGGTTTCTTTAGATTTTTTTTCCGTACACATAAATCAACGAGCATTATTGGTATTATTATTGGAATGTGATGGCGAAAAGCAACCTTTAGATAAAACGGCAGAAGTGACTGGAACTCCACGATCCACCATCTGGAGAATTGTTAAATCCGGCCCTTCAAAGAGAAAGATAAGATCCGACAAGGGCAATTTTAAAAAATTTACTGCAACTCACGCGGATCTTATTAGAAGAAACATTTATGAAATGTACAAGAATAATGTTATTCTAACAATCGGCGKGTTATATAAAAAATTGAAAAATGATAATATTATCGACTGCTCCGAGCATACCCTGCAGAAGTATGTTAAAACCATTGGCTTWTCAATGAAAARGGTGGAGAAGAAGCAATGCTTGATGGAAGGGCAGGTAATAAAAAAGTGGAGATACGATTATTTAAAATGTATAAATATATATAGGCAGGAAAATMGTCCAATATTTTTCCTCGACGAAACATGGTACGATACTCATGATACAATAAAAAAGGATGGGTTGATGACTCAGGAAAGTGCAAGGTCAATATTCCGGCGTCAAAAGGAAAAAGAATAAAGATTCTACACGCAGGAGGTGAAAATGGTTTCGTTCCTGGAGCCCACTATCTTGGATGTAAAAACTTAAAAGAAGCAAGCGTCGATTATCATTCTGATATGTATGCAGAAGTTGGTTCAGAAACATTTTATTGCCCAAATTGCCACCAAAGAGCGTCATAGTAATGGACAACGCTAGTTACCATTCGGAGCGACTGGATAAAATTCCAAATACAACAACTAATAAGGCAACCATTCAAGAGTTTTTAAGAAAAGAAGATTTATATTTCGAAGAGGACTACACAAAAAAACAATTGTTTAAAGTGCTTGGCACAAAAAAATTTTCGAAGAAATTTAAAATTGACATTCTCGCTTCTGAATCTGGACACACCATTCAACGATTACCCCCATATCATTGCATTTTCAACCCCATTGAAATGATATGGGGGCAGTTGAAACAAAGAATTCGCCGAGGGAACACCGGTGGAAAATTTAGCAATGAAATACTGCTAAAAATTAGACACGAAGCTGAAATAACAAGTGTCGATGCACAGAGAAATTCAGTGCGGTATGTACTGGACATTGAAAATCGGTACAGAGCGAATCATGTACAAGAATTAATAATTGAAGTTAATCGTGATTTTAGCAGTGAAAGTGATAGTAAATATTTTTTTTTTAGTTTGTGACTCTTGTAATGTGCTTATTAACAAGCTGTAATGAACATAATCGATACCGTGTATAAATTTTATTGTGCACTATTGTAAACTTTTTTCTAACAAATGTAAATAAGTTTCTACTTACTAACTTGTATGTTTTTATATTAAATTTGTATAAATTCGTTATGATATGCAAAGGCTTTTATTTTATAAATCGTAAAATTTAAATCCAATAAAGTATCACATAAAAATAGATCGCGGGTCGCGCCAGTTAGCATCAGGTCCGCATTAAATAAAATTTGTTATAAAAGCTTCTATGTTTCATTGATTGCTAAATTATCACAAATAACAAATTTCAAAAAATTATAGTAGAAAAGTTAAAATTTTAGCCAACAAGATTTTTTAAATACGGCCCATTTAGGAACTTTGAAGCGTGCCACTAATCCCAATAGTTTAGGACGGCCGACCATAAGGTCAAAAACCCTCATTTACAATACAATAGTTTACGACGGCCGACCATCAAAAGGGTAAAACCCTCTGAATAAGTCAGTCTCGTAGATCATTGCTTGATACTATATGTGAGAAAAAATGACAATTTGATGTGGAAGTATTGATTTAATTTGCAGCGGTTTTTTTTAAGTAGCTGTAGAATCTACAATGCTCCGAGTTTGGTTTTCTTATTAAACTCTTGCTAACCATCTTTATTTAAGAGAACAGTGCGAATGTGAAAATTTCCATTTCCACGCGTAATAGCGCACCACCTGACGTTGCCAACTGACAAATTTAGCCACCGTTCATATTCAACCGGACGAATTCCACACTTATCCCCTAAAAAGACTATGTAAAGTAGTCTGAGCAGTAACTGGAACTTCTTCTCAATTGAATTAGTCCGAGTGCCCCCGTTTCCTGGCGGAAAAGCATGAACTTTAAACAAAACTTCTTCCAGTAAAAAGAACACGCGGCGCACTCGATGTTCCGACGGAGTTCCTCCTCCCCGGATTCGGAGTCCTCTATTTTATAGCGACCTTCCGGTACATTTAACGCCGATGTTGCTCAGCGTTTATCGCTCGCTCGCTTCTTTCGACTTGATTTTCCCCGCGCTCAAGAGAAAAAGCGCCCCGATCTAAAGAAATTGGAAGCGTAAATAATTTCAGTTTACCGGAGTTCATCAGCGTTTGCCCGGGCGCTTTTTTATTGATGATAAATCATGCGATTTGTGCACAGGTACCCTGCGTCTAATACGACTTTGGCCATAACATATGCGGTATCACAATGCATTTTCTGCACCAGGACAATGTTTATGACCTCCAATTGACACGCACTCCGTATATCGATACTGTCTGGTTGTCTGGCTCCCAAGCCAGTTATTTATCTCCGCTGCTCGTCGGTAAGAGTAATCGTCAAATGAAATTTTATTATTTTACCGCCTCCAGAGCGGCAGTAAAAAATTTCATGCCGATTGCGGTTCCGTACGCTGCAGCAGAATAAATTTACGATGCAAGAGGAGCTTTTACTGAAAACGGTTCCGTTGCCATGGCGCTTTGTTGTTTGACTTTTCATTACGCATAAAATGAACTTCAAATAATATGCGAACTGAAAGCTTTAAGGCATAAATTAATAACTTATACCTCCATCGAAACGAAACCGTTTAAAATTTAACTGTGGAAAATTACCTGTAATGACGTCATCGAAGAAAATGCTAGTGTTTATATTTCCTGTCATAAATTGCAGTGAAACAAACTTGCTTTCTATTCTTAATTCAAATTTTCTAGGTTTGGGGGGTAAAAAAGCATGAACGTGCTCTTATCGGGGTTAGTATAACAGCATGATCAATACATTTGTGATACAAGTGATTTAGTTCCGCTTTATAATATTATTACGTGTACGGGTTCGAAAAATGCGGATTTTTAACTCAACTTCCTTTATTTACACACTAATACAAAAATACACCACTGTTATTACACTCCTAATTCACTACACCACTATTCATAACGCTATATTGCACACACTGACACTTAAAACATTTAGAACACATGGTTCGCTTGCTTCACCGGCTTTAAAATCAGACTTTTATGCCAACTGGCATGTTGTTTTCCGGACTGGTTCCCACGTTGCTTATTTGATCTTGACATTTCGACACTCATGTCAATGTCTTCCTCAGAAGCAGCTCTGAAAGTTCTGAGGAAGACACCGACATGAGTGTCGAAACGTCAAGGTCAAATAAGCAACGTGGGAACCAGCTCGGAAAACAACATGCCATCGACAACAACCACGGAAGCCTTCAAACCTTTTATACCAATTGACGAACACACCCGAATGGACCGGAAATACCTTCTAGAACATAGGACCGATTCGTCATTATCGGCCTGGTTGCCTAATCCGCGGGCGTTGGCTTGCCCACATCGTAACAATACTGACAGCACCAGATGCCTCGGAGGATAAAAATAAATAATAACAATGGGTGTCGTCAACATATAAATGGGAGTCGCGGTGGTAAAAGACACATATCAAGCTGGCGCTGAACCGACGACCGTGAAAAAAACAACTGCTGTCAAATTATAAAAGTTTATCATCGGGACATCACTTAGGTAGTTAACTTAGTTTATGTGTAGGAATTTCTCAAATCGGGGTAGTTTGATACAATGGAACGCATCCGTGTAGCGGATTAATGTGTGTTTATCAAAATTCAAACACTGCGCGAGAAAATGGTTGCCGAAATTCACGGTGCGTTACAAGAAGCTTGCCAGGAGTCGTGTGTGGATTGTTCAACAGTAACTTAATAGAGTAAGCGTGCCAGAGCGTGTTAAAGACGACCACAAAAGTTGGAGATCTCATACTGCTACCGACAACACTTTTGCTGCTATTGTGGCTACAATAATGGAAGAAGACCGAGTGGACAAACAAGCAATAGACAAATAACAAAAGAGAAGTGTATTTGTTTTCTTTGTAGAAAATTTAAATGCATGATTCCAAAAGTGTGGACGAGATATGAAAGACAGCGGCGTAGTCCTCTTGCACGATAACGCTTGATCGCATAACGCAGTGTCAATCAAAGGAGTTTCCGAGAAGAACTGCTGTGAAATTCTCCCACATCCCCAGTGCAGCTCTGACATGAGTCCTCCAGATTTCGTTCTGTTCCTCCAGTGGAAAGGAGAATTTCGCGAAGTCCAATTTATTGACTTGGAAGGATAAAATCCCTGCAACAGCATAGGCGTTCCAACTACTGAAACATCTCGACAAAAATGGCGTATTTAACGACATTACATTACTGTCGAAGCTGAACGACTTTATTGCAATTTTTTAAAATATACGTTTCATTTGCGATCTGTGTTTTTGTGTGCAGAAATTTTGACTGTCGTACATGAAATGCCTGGTCGAAAAATCGGGGCCTAGGGGCGGTAATACCTACTAATATGTTGCAGATTGCTGGCCTAAGCCTAAGCACATTTGAGTATGTTATTTAAAACAAATTAAGCAAGACTACATACAACTCATTAAAAAGTTTAATATCTTGTGAATGTAATAATATACCATGTCTGGTGGAAAGACTGGGGCCTAGGAGCGGCAATCCCTGCGATTCACATGTTGCAGGTTGTCAGCCCAGGAGTGCTTGAACCGATTCTTGAGGGGCGCGCAAGGATGCATCTTTGCATATTCATACCCATATTAAGATGTTTTTAAAAAAGAATAAGCGAGACTTTTACGCCAGTTACAGCAACTTTATAAAAATCTAAAGCTGGCGATTGCGACACAATTTTCTCCACCACGCGTATCGTTATAACTGGACGTTAAACTCGTGGAAACACACGTTTTTCACGCGACCAGTCCATCTAATAACAGCGGAGAGTTCGAGCCGTGTGCTCACTTGTCATTGGGAAAGCGCGAGCAGCGGCGGGTGCAAGGGGTCTCGGCACGGCGGGTTAATTAACTCCCCTTGCGAAGCCGGGCGTGCTGGTCATTACTGGAATGACCTCTGTAAATTAACTCTGCTTGCTCCACGGCCTAGCCTGATTTATTTTCAATTATTCTTTGGCCCGTGACGTTGTTAAGGATTGTGGAACGTCGCCTGAAATGCAACGCCAACGTTTATGAATACGATTTTGAAGCTGGACGTTCGAAGAAAAACAAAAAAGTAGAACGACCGCAGCTGGGCTGGGCGTTCAATGTCGCCGGAGCACGGCCAGGCCGAGGTCGCGGATTGGAACAAAAAGGGGATTCACATGCTGGATCCTTATTGTGATGTAATCAGTTTCAGTGGACTGTCTACGTAACAAATTATCTAGTGGGCCGTTTGACAAATAGACCAGAATGTAGTAACAATTCAAGGGGGAATATGTGGAAGAAACACGTGAAAAATTACGAAATGTTAACAACTACAACACTAGTCAACATGAGGCTTTGTATTGGACTCTGCTGCGTTGTACGTTTTCAAAAATTGCCCATCACCTCAAGTTTCTACGAAATTTTATTAAATAGTTTATATGAAAATATATTTAACTTTACTATATTTGAACATATTTCTTATTAGTACAGCCAAAGAATGTAAAGAATTTTAATTTGGAGGGTATATTTATGAGTATATAAGATTTTGCAGTTTGCAGCTGTTGGTGAGGGATGCATCAATAATAATGAAAGATAACCAAGAGAGCAATAGAAACAAAGCAAAAGATAAACAGCATTTACATGAAACAAAAACGGGTCTTTACCTGGCCCGTTGGCCAGGTCCAGACCAGATAACTGTGGATATGTTAAAGGCAGGCGGCAAAGAAATAATAAAAAATTTTAAAAACAATCATGAACAAAATATTGTGCACTGGGGAAGCACCGATAGATTGGCAGTTGCGTATAATAACCCCCATACACAAAAGTGTAGATACTTAAAACTGTAAGAACCACAGAGGAATAACTCCATTAAGCACGGTAAGACAGATTATAGAAAGAACAATCACAGAGTATGAAGAGTTACACCTCTGTTTTATAGACCTAGAAAAGAAAGAAAAGACATCTGGAAAACTTTAGAAAAAAGAGGAATAGAAAAAACTAATTAAAGGAATTAGAGCTGTATATAGACAAACGTTGAATTTTGAGAAAGTAAAACATGAAAAATCAACCAAATTCGAGACTACTATTATAAAGGGGTACGACAGGGTTGCACTTTAAGTCCATTATTGTTCTCAATTGTAGTAGATGAAGCAGTCAAGGCCGCAAAAAGCGAAAATAAAACAACACAATATGGGAAGCTGGAAGTTGATAAGTGTAAAAGTATGAGAGATAATATATGCCGACGATATAGTAATAATAGCCCAAGACGAAAAGACGCTGAAGAAAAATTTGGAATAATACAAAGATAAATTAGAAGCAGTCAATATGACAATAAACAAATAAAAACAATGACAATATGCAGAACAGAAAAGAAGCATCGAATACCGATAGATGGAAATAGAATAAGTTAAAAGCTTCAAGTACCTGGGGTCAAAATTATACAGGATGGAAAATTCGATGAAGAAAGAAACCAAAAGGACAGCACAGCAGGAAAGCTTTTCAACTCAAAAAATGACGCAATTTTTATCGAATAAAAAATTCCTAAGGAAATAAAAACGGAAATTAAAAAAAAAGTATCGACGCTTATTTTGATATATGGTTCGGAGGCATGGGTTCTTCTTACCCAGCGGCATAGAAGCCAACGAAATTCACTTGAGTACCTAACTTAACTCCTTATCCTAATTTGTCTTCTATCACGCGTTCAATCCTTCATTCGGAAGCTGATATACAGGGTTTCTATAAATGATTCATGCATCCAGGGCGCTTATGGAAATTATCGATTAAATCAATTTGCCGCCTCTCAGGAAGGTGAACACAACTATTGCTTACTTGTCATCTGTCGATTATTGAATTATTTGCTATATTTTAATATGAGAAAACGCCTGGGAGTGTGTATTTTAAACATATTCTGTAGTGTTTTATATAATTAACTTCAAGGTTGCAGAAAGCTCACATTTCGGAGCTGTTGGCTGACATTGATCTGCAACCTTCAGTACCTACTATCGCCGTACATATTGTAGCTTGGCAGCAGTTACAAAAAGGCGCCACGAAGAATTCAGAAATCAACGCCGCCCGAGTTACATGAATCATTTATAGAAACCCTGTAGAAACGGAAGAACATTATGAGCGATTAGAAATATTTGGCAACTTACAAGACTCGCCTCATCTAATGAATCAAAGCGAATTAAGCTAATTAATTTGAAATTTTCATTTATCAAAAGTTCAAAGAGAAATGTTATGATCAAGACTACAAGGTGTCTATTAGCTCCGAGAATGCGTATTTTTCATATTTTTGTATATTTCTACGCGTCGACGTTAACGGATGACGTGACACCATCAACGCCATCTATGGACTAGAAATGCATGCATGCAGACCCGCTACCGTGTTAATAGGGCACTGTAATCCGTTAGGTAGTGATTCTAGTAACAGGTGATAATGTCTACAGTCTGGTAACCTTCCCGAATTATCTAGTGAGATTGCGTAGGTATGAAGCAACCCTCTATAAAGCGCGGGATGATGCATGGTGGGAAATATGAAATTTAATTTAAAAGGCGGTGGACAAAGCGAATACAAGCGAACCAGGTGTTTTAGTGCAAGTGAGTGCAGTGTAGTATTCTAAATAGTGGTTTACTGAATTAGCAGTGTTTATTTACAGGAAGTTAAGTTAGAAATCCGCATTGTACCAACCCAGAATTTTTCAACCGAAGATCTTTCATTTTGTAAGAACGTAAGGTTCGCGGACAACTAGGTACCAAAATGTCCTCGTATATTTTTTCTATTTATCTGCGTTTGTCTATGCTTGGCACATACAAGCAGCCAATTTCCCACTTCCGATCCAACCGGAAACCTGACCAAACTTTTATTTTAACACGACGCTCTTTTTGGAGCCACGTCTAACCGAGCAATGCTTCCTTAATTACATCGTAAGTTTATACATTCGCACTTTCCGGGACTTCGATAAATCAACCGGCAACATCTCTACCAGACAAGCAATTTGAAACATTTCCCTGCAACAGCTCCGTTCGTTTTGTCGTCATCCTGACGTGACATCCGATCTAAATCATTGGAAAGCGCTGGGCATGGCGGCCGATACGAACTAATAAACCTATCCGTACACGTCGGTGAACGTCATTAAGAGCATTTCTAGTTGCACAGGACATAAAAGCAGTCGCTTATGATGCAGCACGGAGCAAGAAAAACGCAAAAGAAACACGCCGTGCTTGCGGTTGTGAAGTTCCTGCATGATGTGCAGTTATGTTTTAATATAGTGATTAGGTTTTGCATAACGCGGTTTGAGAGATTAGCGTGTTCTGGGAATGAAGAGCAAGCAACGAGGAACAGTATTAGCTAGTTTTTCGTCGAATTCGCAAAACATTTCTAGGTCAAGGCGTACTTTGTTAATGATACCTTCTTATGGATAATACATGTTTTTTTGCAATAAAATTGCTCTGATTCTATCATACTTCTTTTAATACCGACCGCAGCGTTTTCAATAACATATCCAGCTACTTCATTCCTAGTATTGATTTTTACTTTGTACAATTCAATTCTGGACCAACTCCATAAACGATTATATTGGTATGAGGTCTGGAGATGTTAGAGGTTAACTAACAGGACCATTGCGATCACAGTGGATTCTACAGATACAGCTACACCTGTACTACAAGATACTGTTCAATCCGCTAATGAATAAATGGATAGATGGAGTGGGAATAGCGGATAGCTTGAGAAAAGATCTGGTAATTGTCTGGAGCGGTGATCGAATCTTCAAGTTTTGAAACCGGAAAAGTAAAGTAAAACCATGAATGACCACCATCATCTGTAAATGATACAGATTTTTGCTAGCAAAATGTGTTAATGGGGAAGCATTGTAATCTCTCACAGCGAACTAACTGACATATAACGACACATTTAAGGTCACAACTTAGTCAAAAATGTAGATAGCTTAGAATACAATAATTTCTTAGAAAACAATACAAATAATATTTCCTGTCAGTATTAGAAATCAGACATCTCCCAAACAGAGCAATGGAATAGATGGAATAGTATAGAGGAAGAAAAACCAGCACATGAGAAATCATAGTGAAAAAGAGTCAGCTTAGGGCAAGGTCAGGTCCCCAAAACAGCTATGGATAAATGAAAATTACAAAGACTAAACACAGCAACAACGATGTTATAGTTACATTCGACCCAACAGTTAATGACTATAAAGAAATAAGATTCCAGCAATTATTTTGCGTGAGGGCAGCTTTAGTAATTTTAAACACTCTAATAAAGTAAAAAATAAAGGGCAGCTCATAGTTTTTATAAGCTTAATTGATGAATTCACTAAATCCTATTGGCATATTTGGTGTAGCTTACCACGAGGGTGTAAAAGGCTGCTGGCCTTTGCTTTCGAGTTCAATAAATTTTAACGACCATACTCTTTCTTCAGTGGTAAGCTTACGGCGAGGAAGGGAATGCCGCAGGACTTTCCTCCCCAGTTCAATAAATGTAAACTGCCATACTCTACCTTTCAGTGGTGAGCTTCTGTTCAATAAATGTCAACATCTATACCCTTCTTTTTCATGGCAAGCTTACAGCGAAAGAGAAAAGGCTGTAGGCCTTTGGTCCCGAGTTCAATAGATTGCAAGAAGCTTTCAGCGACTCTCTCCGATTTAGATTTTCGATTCTAACTTCCTAACGCGATAACAATATTATTCCGTGCGCTCACTTAATTCGGGCTTTAGCCCACGATCCATGAAATGCGCTTCCTAAGGCTACTTAATTTTTTGCTTTCAAATAAACCACGAAAAGTTTCTCGACTTCCTATCATCGACCTGGGAAGACGTTATCTATAGATACGGGCGAACACTAACCTTGAAATGTGATGCAACGCCGATTTAACATTCCTCGTCCATCTTCGTCGAGAAATAAACGTACAATATCGGGTACAATATAATCATTCAATAGATTCAAGTAGAGACCTGTTGTGTTACATTTTCATTTATGAAGTATGGACCTATAATGTGTTTGCCAATAATATCAGCCAACAGATTTGGTTTCTGAGAATGCATGCTGTTTCATCATCTACTTAGGATTTTTTTAGACCAGTAGCGGCAGTTACGTCTGTTTACAAATCCATTTTGGCAAAAAGTTCCTTGCAAAATTTGCTTGATCTTCATTTGAGCTGATTTCGGAGGTTTGGGCCTTGCGAGATCTTTTACATGTTCAGTTTCTTTAAAACTGACTAACTTAAGCACTGTAGATTGGACAATAGGATTTCTTTTCGGGCGGACGTTATTAAATAATTCACAAACATCTTAGTGTAAAAGTGCACATCAACGTTCTCCTGTTTAGCAGGTAGTGTCTGATGATGATGGGCTTTATCAAAAGTCAGTGTATACGACATCAAGTTCAAACTATTACTGGGTGTTTCTATTTCAGTAGAATCATGAAAGAGCTCCTCCATAAGCATCTACAAAATGCAAAGAGATTCAGATCTGCTAGTTACCAAACAAAATATAAAAAATGTAGGAATGTTTTAAGTACAGGGTATCCTAAAATAACCCGTTCAAACTTTAAATCGTCTTTTTACGAAAGCTGGTCAGCAGTGGGTGCAGATCATCTTTAAAGATGAAGAACTTTTCACGTGGGAGCGACCGTACAGCCGTCAAAATGACAGGTACTGGTCTGCTGTGGCTTCCGGCATGTTGATCATCGCCAAAATTTCTGAGGCAACAATACTCGAAGCCGTGGTACTTTCGTGGCCCTAGCAGCTAGCGCTAGAGAATATACGTATGAACAGGACTTCTCCCCTATCCACAGGGAGGCGAAAACATCAGTGGTGCAAATCTAACTTTCCAATCGAATAAACTATAGTTTGTGGTTTATTTTGGAGGTCTGTACTAACCCCCATAAAAGTTTGAGGTTTTTTTGAAGCAACCACTTCGCCGGAAGTGAGACCGTATATATTCAGAGCAGTTTCAAGACTCCCTTGAGCGTGTGCACCCGTACCAAAGGTGGTCACTTCGAAAACGCTTTAATATGTTAATGCTAAAGGTGCCTGTTGTTGTTCTTGATTGTCAGTTTTATTTAATTTAACGTTGGAAACGCTTGTAGGAAATGAAAATTAGTTTTTTGTGATGATTGGCATTTAAACAATGCGCAAACAATATTCGCACCCTCAGTCAAAACCACTCAAGATATGTTAATAAATGCATGTACTCTTACACACAAGAATTTAATTACAAAGAGTATAGGTACCTAATGTATAATAACACGGAACCGAAAATCTGACCGCACGAGGCGTATTGTTCTCCACGACCTCGCGCTTTAAAGTGACAAATGGCAGAACATGGCCAATACAAACCGCTGACTTAATGCATATTGTTACTCCATTTACACCTTATTACCACCAAACAAAAGAATAAATTAAACGCGCAGCTGCGACACGAGCAAGATAACTCCGCAATAATCGCAAAGGCATGCACAACCCATTTCCTTACCATCGTCCAAATATGCGAGGTTTAGAAAAAGCACTTTCTACAGCGGCGCAAAGAAAGCGCCCCGGCCCACGTCGGCGGCACCTTCAACCCCGCGAAAATCGTCGCGAACGGCGCGCAACCCCCTCGCGATCGGAGGGAACCCTAATTCGTCGAGGGCACTACACGTCGGCGGAGTTTCGACGACGGCCGGCGCCCGAAAGGGGTGCAAATAGGGGGTTTGCGAACATGTGCGTCGGCCGAGTCGCGAATGTAGGTTACTTCGGCCGCTGACCGGCCAGCGTCTTGAGTTCAACTGCTCGGCGAACTCCTCCTACATGGGGACGATCATCTAGGAACGGCGGCTCTCTCGCGGAGGAAATTTATTCCGATTTTAAGTGGTCATGGGCGTTCATGGGACTCGAGCCCGCGGGAAGGTCAACAAAAAATAAATAATGCGGATTCCGATGCACTTGCACCGATGCGGATTCGGCATCTGCATAATTACTGGTTATACACTTTGCGTATCGGCTGTTAAGTTTTGAGGGTAATTTTATGCAGCAGGACCAGTCTACTTAAGAGTGCTGCTCATCAGTTCCACGATCAGTTCAGGCAATCACGTACGAGGCCAGTTCAGATATTATTTTGTTGTCCCTGATGTAAAAGTAAACGATTTGGAAGGACGAATTTCTCACATTTTTCAATATAGTCTCCTAAGACGATGGAGACCTTTAACACGGGCAGAACAAATCACTTGTCCATCTCTCATCGACCTGGAGTGAACTCCACGAAGATGTTCGTTGAGTTTGAACAATGATTAATTTTTGGTAACAGAGCTGCCAAATCAGAAATAACATGTATATGCACCACACTTTTTGATGTAAATGTGAAATTTTTTGGCATAACAAAAACGTCGTTTTGTAACGTGGGCAAGCAAAAATATCTCAAATAGCGATAAATCAGTTTCAGCACTGGCATCAAACACAACGTGCATGGGGTAGTACTGCTTTTAGTTTAAACGTTCCGTGATGAAATTTCCTGAAATTCAGGATCACATTCCTGTCGCTTCTCCAAAAGAAGAAATCTAAGTATATCCAATTCACATGAATCTCCCAAATGAATAGGATTATCCGTTTAGATTATTTTTGGCCAACACTTTTATGAATTTTAGTTATTGTACCACTTAGTTTGCTTAGGTGTAAATGCCAACAACGACTTTCAGTTAAAATTATTTTCAAATATATCTGTGCAGTAATTATTATTTACTATTTTCGTATCGTTCTGTTTCTATCGTTATCCCGTATGGATCTTTTGTCTTTATGGCAATTCACGCACAAAGAGGTTTTATCTCCATATGGATAAGCAGAACGTGGTTTAGATAGAATAAGTTATGAAAGCATGAGACTTCTTTTGTATGATGCAGATTGGTTGGAAGATGAAATACACTCAAATATAAGTGTGTAAGTGGGAATACCTTTTCCTAAACGCCGATTCAAAATTTTTAACTGTCTATTTAAAAAGATACTATCTACGAAATCATTTAAAGTCGGTGCACAACATTTATCTAACCCAATCCTAAACCTTCCCAACCCAACGTGAACAAAGTTTTTAAAAACCTCATAAAAATTAATTCATTGTCTTTAATCGCCGTTAAAAGAAGGTAGTTCGATTTTCGGGACTCCAGTGGACGAACCTGCAATATTTAAGGCATCGAATGAAGTCATTGAAAATGATTAGAAGATATTTAATTAATTATTTTGCAAGTAGATTTATTAATGAAAAAGTATTGCCAACTCTCTATACTACACTATCAGGAATTCAGGACCCTATGATAATTTCTAGTCAAAGTGGCACATACACATCAAAGTTACGAAATATAACGATACTGAACGCCATCTGACGCTTTTGTAGCTAAGTTGCTCGTCGCTAGTTGTTTGCAAGGTAAAACAAAACACCCAATTAAATACCTTATAATCATTACATATTATATAGGTGTAAATTACTTTGTCATTGAGAATGACTGACCCTTTGCCTTTATACCTGATCTTTCAGCAAGATCCCGAATAGCATCGTTAAAAGTTGCAGCAAATTCTGTATCTAGCTCCATTTGCTCTATTTTAAATCATCGTAGTCATCAAGTGTTTTATCTACTACACGAAATTACACCTTAAATTGTTCAACACTTTCCAGTTCTCTACATTTATCGATAAATCAAAAATAGGTTGCATACGCTGAAAAAGCGTTGCCTTTCTAGCATTTAAATTCTTCATAGATCCTCCACTTTCGGAGCTATTTATATTTACTTATTATTACTATTATCAGTAATAACTTGAAAAACATGTATTAGAATCTATTACTTTACCACTTATTGAAACAATTTCCAGTCAAATCAATTTGCAATGTTAAATATTTTAACAGAAATAAGCGATATGAGCAAACAAGTTTCTAATAAATCTTGTATTCGGAAGTTTACGAGTTTGTGTGTTTAATGTTTGGTGTCCGTCGAAAGCTGCGTTTTGTTGCTTAGAAAGTATCATTACAATACTTTAATTAAATGTATTTTTATGCAAAAACATGGTTTTAAATTTCTTTGCCTAAACTTAGGTGGCAAACATTATTACCTAAATAGCTTTATAAAGGCAAAGTATCTGAAAACCATGAAAATGAAGAATTTTTAATATCTGCTGGAATAAAATCTTCAACGTGCCTTTCTTATGGACTATCACAAATAAGTAGGCCTAAATAATATCTCATTTAATTCTCTCTTCCTACAGTGTTCCATTTGAAATAACAAAGTTTAATGGTTTTCGCCTGAAATATGGTCCAAACACAAAGGCACGCCATCTCTTCTACAACAATAACTTCAACATGCCCAAACTGTTTCAAGATCACATCCTGGGCACGATGTGACACCCTGTACTTGTATATAACTGGAATAAAGAACTTTCTATTAAAGACATTTCTGCTTGTAGTGTAAATTACAGCTTTTTGAGCTCTAATGAAGAAGATTACAAGCCCTGAAGATTGCTTTATAAGCTTGAGAGTGTGTAAAAGCCTAAAGCTAAATTTGTCTTTGCTGGAAATGCAGGGTGGTCAGTTAGCTTTGATACCAACATTATTCAATTATTTAACTAAAAAAACGATGGTCTTATTGAATCTATCACACAGAAAAATAGAGTGACGGTTTACTGACAATGGCAATCACTGTAATCCCCTGAATGTTAGATTTAAATTGTTTAACGTTGTGAAAATGCATAACAACGAGATCAGATTTCAAATTTACGAATAATTTTAACAATAATGTTCATTCTTCTCGTAGCTACTACATTTCTTTATTATCCGTATTTGATTGAACTATGTGTTAAAGGTTCTATATTTGACGAAAATTAAAGGAACGATCAAAAAACGCATAAGAAGCTTCACAATAATAATAGGATGTAGCAATGCTGTACCTCCACTTCTCTCATAAACGTTGAAAGTTAAAAAATTAAACTTTAAGTCGAACCCTCGTATGAAATTCGCGCTGCATCATATTACTTCCACATCCAATGGATGGAAAGTATTGTATCGCGAAAAAAATTTTCAAAAATTTTTATAGGCTCATTCGCTTTAAAATGTCCGAAAACCTAAATTTGAGCAAAAAAATGCTTGTCTGTGTGTCTGTCCGTGGTTTTGTTTGTGGACATGATAACTTTCGAAAGACTTAATATATGAACTTGAAATTTGGCAAACGTATACATCTTAACTACCCAAAGCGACCTATTGTTTTTGGGGTAAGTAGGGTATCGGGAAGGGGGCGAACCCTTTTTGCAAATTTTTATTTTTTTTTCGTTTTAGTATGTGATTAGTAGTATAACTGCGAGTATTATTCGTCCTGATAAATTTTCGGTGCAGCAGAAGATATTAGCAACAATGCGTCACTTAAAGAAAACCGTTTTTCCTACATATTTCCGAATATATTTAATATACTCAAAAAATGAAAATATCAGATAGGAAATAAAATTTCTCACAGCATTTTCGAAATATTTTCAAAAACCGTATTTTGGTCCCTGTTCGTACGATTTTTAAAATTTTGGTATTATATAGGAAATCAAATTTCTGATCGGAAAGCACTCTTGTATTTTTTTTGTTAAGTTAATACTTTTCGAGTTATTCGGAAAAAACAGATTTTAAAAATTTATGTATTTTTGCTAATATCACGAGGACCGTTTGTCTTAGAAAAAATGCTCAAAACCTGATTACTAATCATATAGTATAAGAAATAAAAACGTAATTGTCATTTTGACAATTGGATGTGGAAGTATTGATTCAATTTGCAGCGGTGTTTTTCTCCGATCCTTTACCTAACCTGTCGTGAGAAAACGTTATTCACCCTCCGACGACCGTGTTGCGCCTTTTATTGAAACGCAAATAACGTCATACAAAACACATCATTACAACTGCATATCTGCCTTGGGCAAATACATTTTATTGGATTCTGTCGCCAGACGGGGCTTTACAATGACTCGAACCTGTATTGTCAGTGAAGAAAGCCATCGACCGCAGCTTCTAATAACGACATCTTACATATGCTGGCGCCTGCACCGTTTTAACAATAACATCGTGTTTGTTTACCGAGGCGCTTTTCGACGTTGCCCAGAGATGAATTCGAGGACACGAATTTTTTCCGAATACGAATCGACAACATACATGGAGAATCAACTTGTTATCTATTTTATTGGGATTCCATTCCTTTATGGCAAGCGGACTACCCTATTGGGCAAGAACGCTAACGTTTCTATAGAAGGAATCTAGCGGTTTTTGACGATCCCATCTTGAATAGTGTTGGGATAAACTGTTGTTTTTCGACGTATATTACCTACAGTGCTTTCCAAGTACCTCCAAGTATATTAAAGAAAACAGTCCGTTTATTACCGTTGCTTAAAAAATTGTCTATAAATCTTGTACTGTACATGTTTGCACCCGACTAACATAACAGTTGGTTATGTATGTGCAAAATCAATTTACCCAAAATTATTGCATAGAGTGCAGAGTTCGAAAAAAACCGGGTTTCTTTGAAAAAAAAAACAATCCGCTTGGACCCATGAGGGTTTAATCGGTTTTTTCGGGGATTTTCGGGTTTTTCTGGGTCAGTCGGTAACTATGGTATTTGCTGCATATACAAGGTTGCTATAAATGATTCATGCATCCAGGGCGCTTATGGAAATTATCGATTAAATCAATTTGCCGCCACTCAGGAAAGTGACGCATACTTGTCATCTGTCGATTTTGGAATTACTTGATATATTTTTATAGAAGAAAACCCCTGGGAGTGTGTATTTTCAACATATTCTGCAGTGCTTTGTGGGATAATTAACTTTAAGGTTGCAGAAAGCTCATATTTCGTAGCCATGGTGTAACATTGTTCTGCAGCTACTATCGCCGTGCATATTGTAGCTTGGCAGCGGTTACAAAAAGGCGGCACAAAGAATTCAGAAATCAACGCCGCCCGCGTTGCATGAATCATTTATAGAAACCCTGTATTGGAACTTTTTGAATTCAAATTTCCATTCCATTCAGTCATATTGTAAAATCTAAATATTTTTGAAAAATCCAGTGGGTTTGGGTTTTTCAAGTATTTTTTGGTTTCGTCATTTCATGCGAACCCTGATGAGTGACACCCTTCAGGATTATACTCATGCAATGTTGGTAGCATTATTAATATAAAGGTCAAAACATTGCACTTAGCTGCTTTTAAACGCAATTTACTATGTTCACATCAGTTGATTAGCTGTCTAAATCGCTATTAGGTGAATATAGTCACTGACAAAGTGGTTATTAGTGTACAATTTAAAATTATCCGCAAAAAAAATTGCGTCTATAACGTTGGTGTATCGTTACGTCATAAAAATAGAGGACCTAAGACAGAACCTTACGACACACCATATGTAAATACACAGCTATTCTACGCCCACACTGGATTTTGTTGGAGAAGTAGGATTTAGAAGAACTCAATCATCATGCGCATTGGAGAAGTAGGATTTGGAAGAACTCAATCATCATGCGCAAACACCGAAAAATGAAGCTAGCAAGATATTGAGATCGATTTTGTCGAAGCCTTTAAAAAGTCTTTGTAAATCACATCGGTATGGAGGTGGTTATTTAACCACATCAAGCTATAAAAGGCAAACTAAGTTAGGATTAGATACGCTGTGAGACAAGTAGTTATGTACCAGCCTTCCAAATACTTTGCTAAAGCTACATATACCAGAAATACCGCAATAAGTATTACCAGTGCCATGTGAGCCACCTTTTTTATGGAATGCTCCCTCGAATGTTCCTCTGAAATAATCAAGAGCTCGAAGATCTTTATATGTTCTCCAATATCTAGCTTTCTATTGGATACGTTTTATGGTTGACGAATCAAACTATGCAGAACATTTAGAGTGCGGACGGTAAAAAATGTAGGTAAACAACTGTTTAAGATGCAATTTAATTTTTCATTATCCAAACCGTAACCGTTCTTTAGTAGCCCCAAACAGTGAAATAAATATTCAACACTGGATGATGGTCATATAACTCTAGCAAATTTTTCAGTCTTTAACGCACACCACTAGAAGAAATAAATTTCTCTGTGACAGACTGCATATTATTCCGCAACAAAACAAGTCGTTTCAAATGTTTGTTCTTTTTTGCTCCGCGATGTCTGCAAACCCGGTTTATGAACTTTCCCTCGGAGATATGAAATAACTATGCTTAAAAGTAAACGATCCAAGAAACTACCTCGTTTCGCGATGGCCTTTTTATCTGTGTTACAGAGGATGGCGTTGTGAAATGACAATCTGAGGGGAACGCTATAGTTGTGACATTTGGATGCTTCCTTTTTTGGATGATTTATCGGGCCTGCTGTCGTTTGTACGCTAATGATCGGTGGCTTCTGGCTAAAAAATGTCAAATGTGAGAGAGGTGGGGGGATGGGTTGACCTTTTAATTAAAGCTTATCAAATTTTTAATTCCGCTAGCGCTTACGAATCTACAAACAGGTGCGCTAGTTACTCCGAAAACGAGCGAACTGAAATGTAACGAGGCAAATTTTATTCGCTATGTTTTGATATCGTTTTCTAATGATTTGGTGATTGCATAAAAATTCATCGAGAGCGTTCCGTTTGGTTGAAATTATCTTTCTTGTCATTTTAAAATTAATTTTAGAGATAATTTATGAAATCGAGTTCCCAATAATTAAGTTTCTTTTGCAATTTAGTGAAATACAATTAAATATCTCAGGAAAAAATATCCTTAATGATGAATTTTTTAAATATTAATTTCAGTGTATAAATAGTAGAAAAGAAGTTAAAACGATTTGATTTCCCTGATTTCAAATTTATTTATTATACACGTGCTCTGAGAAGTTAACTTATAAAGCATATAAGTATGATATTACATATTTTAAGGCAGTATCTAAAGCCCTTTATTCTTCTTCGTTAAGTAGGAAAAACAGACTCTAGCTAAAAGAAGATATATCCACACGTTAACTTAAGCCATCCTTAAAGATCAACCAAGCAGAATCATTCGAAAAACCAGTTTCACCAAGAATTGTCTGAAAAGCATTTATGGAATTCTTCACTGGACGATATTATGATGCAAGTTAAAAACAAATATTTGACTGATCCTAACAATGCATGTCTTGATCTTGACCAATACAGAAGTTAACTAAACATCAATTTTGTGTTTTTATAGATCAAGTTAAAATAAACCATTTTTTAATATTAAAAATTTAATTTTTGGTTCTGACATATTTAAAAAATAAAAGCTACTTTTGATCAATTCACAATAGTATTACATTATAATAAAATTATGAAGTATTTATTTTACTTATAAAACAAGAAAGCCGTAATTTTTGAGGATGTCTTCCGTTATAACACAAAACTAAAATTCATTAATTTACAATATGCAATTTAAATCAGTTATTTGGGGCAGATATAAGCACGATAGTGAAAATTAACAACAAAACTAAATTCACAAGTTGCTCTACACCACGAACTTCTATCTCTAAGCATAAATATATTATTTGGTTAAAGGCTACCGCATTCTTTCATAAATTCCCCTTTAGATCTAAACTCATTAAATATATAAAGATTTKAGGTATCCCAATATTCAGACATCACAGGGATTTACGTCAGGCAAATTGTCCTCCTCTTTTAATCCAGTGGTCCTGATAAGCGGTATCAGGTGAGGAATATTTATGCTAAAATGTAGAAGAACATCCAGCATACATAAGCCATAAAGTTTGCCTAATGTTTAAAGGCATGAAAGGCGACATTTTTTTCCCTTGTTTATTTCTATTGTAATAAGTAGATTTACTTTTATTAATATCCCTTTTATTTTATTTTCGTTATTGATTTGTACCCATATTGACTTAAAGTTCGATTATAAGATTATTTTGACTATATGTTTATTAAGTTGAGAATGAACCGACAGTTCAGATGAGTTATGTTTTGTTTACAAGAAAGAAACCTCTGGGCGACCCTTTTCGGAGCAGCGCGACATGAGTATGAGTGGAGTGCTGGAATGTGTTAGTTGGTTAATTCTTAGAGATGATTGTTTCCTTTGTTTTGTGGCTGGACCAGAGTTGATGGACAATTGGAGTATTACCGGATTAAAAGAACTACAGTCGTGAGTACTGAAATGTATTTTGATTGTTGTCTCTTTGAGAGATTCAAAGGGTAGCATTTTTGTTGTTGAAAGTCCTGACGTCAGGTTTTTATGTTGCTACCAAACTGGGACAGTTTTTGAGACTGTTGTATGATTCTGGTATCTGGGTGCCCTGCCAGCAACGGGGGAACCGATGGTATTTGGTATACCGTCGGTCCAGTTAATGTCCGATACTCAAATCGACAACTGGTGTGCCTGGGGTTAAGGATAACCCCTTGACGCATCGCAGTGTATGACCCTCGATGTTGATCTCAGAATGGGCACTTCTGAGGAGACCTTGTGATGGTCAGAAACTCACATGCATGCGCTATCGCTTGCCGATGCGGCTGCTTGGTAGAATAGTTAGTAGTTGTTGAAAACTATTGTTTTTGTTTAATAACCTAGGAAATTAGGCCAAAGGTGGAAATAAGAAGAGGGGGGCCCAGGCGAGAAGACACTTTGTGACTAGCCTGGGGGCATCGTTGCCCCCCGGTGAGTTATATAAATTTGGTTGTGCAATTCAGTACAGTAAAAGAATGTTCTGTTTGTTTCCGGTGTTTACTGAGTGAACGAATACTCCATTTGGTCCATAAAAAGCCACTGATTGATTAATTTCTGGATGTCATAAACGAGGTGGAGGGAGTGTATTGGATTTTCTTTGTTTTGGTTTGTTTATTACTGGTATTCTTATGCAAATACGTCCCATGTTTATTTAATTAACAGCAATTAATTATTTATTAATCAACGAACATTTATTACCCCTTACAGGCATATCATGCAAAAGATCTGGAAAGTATTTTCTTTGTGACATTCAAGAAACTTTTTAAGGTTTACGTTACACAGCTACTCGTATACAGCTTCTTTGACGTATGGCTCACTCTTACTTTATTTTTGACTTGTTAACTATCAAAGGCCACTTTGATTTTAAAAGCTACAAAAATGACAAGCTCGTTTAGGAAATGATTTTGTATTTAGGTGATTTACGTTAAATCGGCTTAAAAATCATTTTTATAGTATGAGGTTTTTATTTGGTTGAATAGTTGAACTGAACACCCTGTATATGTTGCCTACCGCATCGGACCTCAATACCTTAGTGTGTCATGCTAATAAAAATATCTTTGGTTTTGAATTTTAAGAACAAAAGGGGTGCAGACCACCGATCTAGAAATTGTATTTTATTTGAATACACACTCTGCAAATTTGAATTTTGATTGTTATTAAATTAGGTTTTTTTAAATACGATTACATTAAATCTACCTATTTACGTTAGTAACCAGTGCATCCAGGTAGATTTAATTAAAAAAAAAAAACAACGTAGGTAAGTAGTTGACGATCACATTTCAATTTAAATCTGCACGGGCCTGGATTTGTCACAGTATACTTTATGAAATAAATTATCTGCCCTGGTCAATCCACTAACAACGTACGATTAGTTTCGCCCTATTGGGGCTCATCAGACAGGAGTAGAGAGTAAATTGACGTGCGGATTAGTGTGAGGGCATCAACTCTTTTACACACAGTATAATTTATGTTGATATTTGAAAATATGCGTTCTAATGGTGTGTAATAGAACCGGAAATGTCGCAAACATACCGTCTGGTATACCAGAGCAAACAGAAGCGTGTTTACTCCATTACGCTTTTCTATTATCGACGAATGACGTTATGCGACAGAAATTAGCGCTAAATCGGAGAAATTCAATTATATCCGCGTCAGGTACGTGACTTCTATCACTAATGGCGTGTGATGCAACAGGTGACCTTCGTATGTATCGCCGCGGCAAATATGTACTTAGACAAACGGCTACCTAAAATAAAAACGGCCTTCTGAAGGTAAGAATGTGCCGTCTCGCTCGCCTCGCTAATCAGCCCATTATTTACCGGCGCGCAGTGCCGGATTAACGCCTAGATCACATAGGGGCGACATACAGTTTTTTTACGGACTCGTTCGAGAAACTAAAGTACAGGGTTTGTATAAATGATTCATGCAACGCACGCGGCGTTGATTTCTGAATTCTTTGTGCCGCCTTTTTGTAACTGCCGCCAAGCTAAAATAAGCACGGCAATAGTACCGAAGGTTGCAAATCAAGTTACAGTCACGAAAATGTTGGCTTTATAAAGATTTTCCAACACTTTACGGTTCTATTTTTCTGTCATTATTGGTATAGTAGGCTTGTGCTAACCTCTACATTCTACACCCTTGCACTGTGGAAACTTTGTGTAGTGCAGCTAACGTTACTACCACTTAGTTTGTGAATTTTACCATTGCAGCAGGCTAAAAACATCTTTCAGTCCATGATAGTACAATAATATAACAGCCTTATTGTAGCCACAACCTCATAAATACGATACGTATACGTAACCTAAAAGTTGTGCAAAACCGGTCACCCCACAGCTCCGAAATGTGAGCTTAAAGTTGATTATCCTACAAAACACTACAGAATATGTTGAAAATACACACTATATATTAAACTATAACAAATAATTAAAAAATCGACAGATGACAAGTATACGTCAAAGCAATAGTTGTGTTCACCTTTCTGAGAGGCGGCAAATTAATTTAATCGATAATTTCCATAAGCGCCCTGGATGCATGAATCATTTATAGAAACCCTGTACTTTTTACAAATGAAACTGTTGTCGGAGAAGAAATTGAGAATAGAGTTCAAAATCAAAATTTTTTGTAGAAACTGCCAGTAGTATTCGTAGTATTATCAGAGATGATCCAGCCGAACGGATGTCATATTTAAATGTGCTGTGAAGCAGAAATTTGATTCGGACATTACTAAATTCAGGAGATAATACCCAGATAAAACTTGTGCATTAACGAAGAATGTTTTTCAGCGTGTCCAATACTTAGTTTATTCAGTCAGTATTTTGAGGAAACTATTTTCTGGATTCCCCGCGCTTTCATGACTATGAATATATTGGGACTGGACTTCAAGAACAGGGGCAAAAAGTCAATGAAGATAGATCCAATATTATGAGTTCAACTGACGCTGCAGTAAAAAAGCTTGCTGAAAGAGGACATCCATTTAGAATTAGGGCAAAACAATTTCATTCCAAAAATAACACAAACTATGTGATAACACTATAATTAATTACATAATTTAATTCTTTGCTGTCATTCTTGCACGATACGAAAATGCTAACACTGGTACTCCTCCATATTACCAACCTATCCACAATCTGCGACGAATTCATTCTTCTGGTTGCTAAAAAAAGTTGTTATCTGAAATTATTGAAGAAATAAAGGAGCCAAGTACTTTTCTACAAGCATTGCCTTATAAAGCATGACAGTGAGATTGCCGCGGTCAATTCTCTTAATTAAGAGTGTTGCGAAAAAGCTTACAATTTTTGTTAACCAGTTCAACAAATCTACACATTTTTTTCGGTTTCGATCAAACGTTGAGATGTAAAGGTGACCATCATGTCATTAAAAGATTTTGCGAGACTCGGTGGGCTTCTTGAGGTGAAGCCTGCGAGAATCTTTGTCAAAAATGGAATGAAATATCTGAGGTATTGGCAAAAATTGAACAAAACCCTTTAGAAAAAGCTGTTACCCCGAACAAAGTTTTAATAGAATATGAAAACACATTTTGAGAAGATTCAATTTAATAATATGCAGTTACAAAAAGTTGAAATAGATCTTGGAACAGGCGTGCAGCTGCAGGGGTCTCAGCGCATTTATGACCTCCAGAAGATAATTTTTTGATTTCTTTGAAAATAAGGCCAAAGAAACATCAGGATTACAATTTTACCAACATGATGTAAAACGACGCAAGAGACGGACGAAACCTTTTGATGAGGTTAAGGCATGACGATAAGATAACGGAAAGATAAAAATATCGAGTTAAAATCAGTCATGTGTAGTGTTTCTTCGCAATTGAAAAAATGAAAAATCGTCTGCAAGAACATACATGAAAAGTGTTTCCTTAAAAACTTCAGCAAACTTATCAAGGAAGACATCATGTCCATAGCTGAAGCATTTCAAGAATACTATGCAGGGATCTTCTAGAACAATCGTTCTCAGTTGAATACCTGCAGTAATACTTCAAAAGTGCAAAATTAGGAGAAACAATAAACTTCAGGCATTTTCCTCCAATAGTGATATCGCACTTTGGATGTTTGCACTTTTGCGTCTAACCTCTCAGCAGAAAGGACCTTCTCGGCCTTAAAAATAATTAAAACTAATCAGAGATCAAATCTTTTGGAATAGAAGCTGAATGCAGTTGTAATAATATGCATTAAAAGTTCCATAATACAAAAAAAATCAGCTTTGAAGAGGAACTCTATGTTTAAATGTTTTATTTAGTTAAGGCATATGTTATATTTTTGACGGAATATGGAATTATTTTTTTAAGTTTTGTCATTACTCATGTTTTTCTTTTTTGTTTATTTTTCAGTTTTTATCACAATAATTCTAGTGATATTATAATGGGTAAATGGTGTTCGGCTCATATCATCATTATTACTATTATTCCAGTACTGTGCTTTGTCACTAAGTCAAACAGGCCTATGGGCGGGCGGCAAAAACCTTAATCCGGCACTGGGCCCGCGCGGCAACCTAGGAAACCGTGTCACTTGTAGATATTCAGCGGATATTGTGCAAAAACGGTGAAAGAATGGCAGATGGTTGGTTTTTGCGCGATTTTACAAGACTCACGACCGTGAAAGTAGCCACAAACGGACACCAGACAAACCAAGAATCGTAACGAATCGCACCTGTAAAAATTAGATCGCCGTTCCGCTACCGGCAGCGACAAAAACGGCATACGACCGAAAATCCTTATCGGCAACTCGTTGTTATGAATTCAATAAACGTGAGCTTAGTCCCGTATAATCAACAATTATAAGCTATCTGGAAAGAATTAGCATGATCACGACACAACCCCAGGGGTCAACCGACTGTTCGATTATTCCAACGTGAACTTGCAAATACGTTCTTTCGATGTGTCCTTAATAACCCACAATGTCAAATGCAATATTCCAATTCCTATTTCATTATAACGATTATTCCGTTGTTGTGGATGCCCATACTGGCGGACTTGGCCAGGAGCTGGTATGGATAATACCAGGAATTTTTTGGAGGTGCAAGAAAATGATTCCTAGTACACAGCAGAGTCAAATAAAACCCTTAAAAGTACCCTAAGTTCGAAACGAGCAAGAAAGAAACTGACCCGTATAGATATTTTTGACAAATTGTACTTATTTTAACAAGAAATGTCAAAAATTTGAGAAGAAAAACTAAAGCTAACTTATTTCGCCCAATAAATTTTATTAAATTTGTATCAAGAATAATCATTTGAATTAAACAGATATATATTTAATACAACTGCTATCTACTATAATAGACCACTATGTTTAATGAAAATTTAGGTACTTACTTTCTGTTGATTAGATTAAGGTGTATAGATGTTATAAACTAATCAAATGTCAGTTTGAAACGCAATTCAATTATATCGAGCTCGCATTAAACCGCACGAGCGATATTTTATGAGACAAATTTAGAGACAGTGAAAGTCTTTTTGACCAAACAAGGGCAAAAGAAAATTTCGTAATAATCGAAACCAAGGAGATTGTAGTCATTGGATACTGTGAAATCTATCGTGAAAATGCGATACGATATATTATCAGAGTCTAATTTATCCCTTATGAGTATAGGCAAGTTCAAGCGTTATTAGTATAGAGCAGCCCCATTTTAATGCATTGGTACCTTAACTATGTCGCCATAATATAAATAGCTTGCATTTTCTTCCATGAACCGACGAGACTTTCTCAAATTCCGGTATAACAGGAAGATTCATAATTACAACGTTTAACTGATTTCAGTATTCTAGGTTCTTCCGTTCTTTTATGAAGGTACATGGAGTTTATGACTGAATTGAATGTTTCAAATAACATATTTTGTTGCATGAAATTAAACTTTTTTCTTGTTCTTTATTGTACATTCTTTTGTACTAACTTAAATTTTACAAGATACACTCCCAATTACAGTAAATATATAATAAAAAGAGCCTAGAGTGCACATAAACAAAAATAAATAAACAAACCATCGCTTTATGCACCAAACAACAACAAAAATATTAATTAGTAGCAAGGGTTCTATATAAATTCTTTGCAATTAAAGGCTTTCGAAGTTAATATTAAAGTTGCACATTGTGGTTACTAGTCCTCCAGTAGAATGTTGAAGCACATTGAGGGATAGAAAACATGAGTTTGGATAAAATATAAGGGCAGTCCAACTGATTGTGTAAAAGGAATTTGACACTGAAAACAGCTGGGCGGATTTGAAGAGAAACCAAGTTAAATCTGGCTAGGAGGACAGATCGGTCCAATCCTCTATCAGGATAAACTCTGTCCGCAGTAAAAGCTAAGAATTTCAAAAACCTGCTTTGAACAGATTCAATCAAGTCACTAATGAAGCATACTCCAATTGGGTATTATAATTTTTTTGAAAATTACCTAAAATAGATCTTGAAGTGCATATATGTCGTACACCATGTTAAAAAAAAAACAAAAAAAAATATTTGTAGGTAGAGAATTTCAGGTTTGAAATTCGAATCTTAGGAGTCACCGCCAAAACGCTTTTATCCAAGGTAACTCATTCAATTCAATTCATTCTTGTATTGGAAAAGCTTTTGTGTGTTTATTGAAAGAACGGTGTAAGAGATCGCACCAAAATTCTTACTGAAAGTTTTATTCTTTTTGGGTTTACAAGTGTTTACCATTCAGTTTCCATTTTGTTATAGCTTGAAAAGGATATGAAAAATTATATGCGTGTTAAGTTGATAGAGGGAAATGTTATAACAAAGAACGACCTTGATCCCCATATATTCGACTGTTAGCCAGACCAGAAACGAGCCTCATGAGCCCAAAAAATAAATGGCAATTTATATTTATTCTGACCTCAAATTTCAGATTTAGGGTATGTTTTTGATTCTTACATTTTTATGTTTACAAACAGTATGTTTCCAACAACCCACTGTGATCAAATTATCAATGCTACGTTACTTTGATAAAAAGTTCACTTATGCTGTTGCTTTTGCGTTCCTCATCTCCGCCGCGTTGAACCGCTCGTCGCTGTACACAAATTCCATAACAATGAACATGCCTTTAGAAGTCATAACTCATAAGTATTTCACTTTTCTTGGCGTATTTTAATTCGCTTGTCACAAAATGAACGCAAACAACAAGCTGATAAATTGACAGGCTGATGCTGACGCGTGACGCGCTGACCCCAGATGTAAACAAGCGGCCATTTGCAAGACACCTGACGTCACGGCCAATATGTTCGCGTTTTGGCGGTCCCTTTAAATATTCACGTTTTTAATATTAAAAATACACCTTACAATCCATTTTTTCTAATTTATAAGCTGTCACAGCTGTTTTGTGGATTAGATGCTACCTATTAATATGCAATTTGATAAAATATAAATACATGGCAAATAGCCAATTATAACGATTTGACGTTTTTAAAGTCACGTCAGTTTCTGTATATAAGCCTAGAAGTTTAAAAGCATCTTTATCTATTTCCGCAATGTGGATTTTGAAAGTACATTTTTCATCAAAAATAATACCAAGATCCTTGAAATGAGAAACACGTGGTAAAGTGACATTATCGACGCTGTAGTGATGATATATGGGAAAGAGTTTGCGAGAATAAGAGATACAAACACTTTGTTAATGTTAAGAGAGAGTTTATTTGACCACAGCCATTGAAATAAAGCGTTTAAATCGTGACGAAAGGCTAAACAGTCAGATGTAGAAGCAACATTGCAGAAAATCTTAAGATCATCGGCATAAGGAGCTTTTGACACTCCAAAACATCAACAGTGTCATTGATAAGAAGTATAAAAAGAGAGGGCCTAAGGTTGATCCCTGAGGGACTCCGAACGTCGCAACAAATAAGGTAGATTTAAAGTCATGATACCGGATGAACTGGTGTATATTTAGATATGAAACTATAAGAAGTAAAGCGGAAGAGAATCCAACTGTTTCGAGCTTACTTAAGAAAATGTTGTGGTCGAGAGTGTCAAATGCTTTGCGAAAAGCGGTGTAAATTACATCGACCTATGAGCAGCAGCCCAAAGCCTCAGCTGTGAACTGCGTGAAACAAACGAGATTTGAAAGTGCTGACCTTTTAGCCACAAAACCGTCCTGATGCTAAGAAATTAACCGATTGATCTCAGCAAATAAATGTTTGTGAAGGATGGACTCGGACCTTTGCAAAACAGCACAGCAACGTTACTGGACGATAATTGGTTACTTCTGATCGATCATCTTCTTTGAAGATGGGGCAAATGGAAGTCGTTTTCCAAATGTCAGGAAAAATGGAAGCTTTAAGAATTAAGTTGAAAATAATGTACAGGAGAGAAACAAATGAAGCAGCACAGCCTTTGACGATAAAGCTCAAAATTTCGTCCACTCCTGATGTAAAGGAGTCAGATGACTTTCTAAGATTGGATAGAAAATGTCGATTTCAGACATATATTTGCACTGTACAAGCGTTGAATTATTCGTACAAGAATAATTTACAGGGATGAGAAAAGGATCAAAGGAAGGTAAACATTTTGAAAAAAAAGCAGCAAGGCATCCACAATGGCTTGCGGGGAGTCGATATCAATGCCATTAGCGTGCAAAACCCCAGGAATACGAGAGTCCCCTTTTTTGTTATTGACAAACGACCAAAATTTATTTGGATCTCTTTGCAATTATGCTTTAGTAATTAACGATTTAGTCCGAGACCTGTAAACTTTGAACTGTTCAAGGTGAAAAGTGCTACGATATTTATTTCTTAAAGGAAGATAATTAGATTTGATTTAGAAAAGGTTTTATTTAACTTATAAATACATATTAATTTGGTACAATGGTAACTAAACTGTTCATTGTTCATTGCATGTATGTACAATAGTGGGTTTGGGTGAATCGCTAATTAAAACGTATATGCACATAGATAATATACACAACCAAGTAATATACAGCTAAAAGTGTGCTAATAAATTACCTTATATTTGCGTCATAACTATGTTACATCTTAGAATCTAGGTTAACGATCAACGTTACTGCACTAAACGAGTCTTTGGTCTTTTGGAATACGAAACACCTGAAATATATATATTTAGTGTTTATTTTTAACCCAAGAAGTTGAATTAATAAGCCCGTACCTTAAACCAAACAGAATAATATTTTATTCAAAACATTTTTTTAAAGTAAGCATATCAGTCTAAAATTAAAGCAATTAAGTGTTGCATCAACCAAAAGTGATTGGCACGCAACAAAAAAAAATCCAAGAGACTTCATGACTTCAATTCAAACAAATTTGTAAACTAAAACTTTGTGTGCAAGAGAAAGCTATTATGCTAGAAACAAATAAATACCATTAATTTAAACACAAATCTTCTTGAAGCAAATAAATTTACCCCAGAGTTATCATTTTCTTAAATCAAACAAACTTTTTCAAGTTTTTAGGTTATCTATAACACAAGATACCGATTAACTTCCTTAAAAACAAAAAGAAAGATTAAACTTAAATAATGTGTGKGAATCTGAAKTAATGAATTAATCCAATTTTAAATGTTTTATCGTCCAATTCGCGTCGTTACTAAACACTTTCCGCTTTGTTATTACACACTTGCCAGTACGTTAATTCAGTAATTAGCCCGACCAGCCGGTAGACTAATTAAATTCTCGTTGTTGCGCTATGTTTGTTGTGTACATGACCTGCAGTGTTCAGTGCTGAGCGTAGAACTAATCACCAAACTATTAAAAGCAACTGTCAAACTCAGATTTCAGCTGTTAATAACGCTGAATTTGGTATAGCTACTTACGAAAACTGAGAAGTTTTTGTGCACAGTGCGGTCTTGTATGCTTAGACTGTCATTTACAGTATTATTCGTAGAGATTCTACTGCAATGCACAATTAATGTGGTATCGTTCGTAATGACATAATGACGTAATTACCTCATTAGGAGCGGTCTAACACTCTTTGTTTCTGGTAATAATTGATGCCGCTTTTAACTGCTGATTAATTACAGGCTCGCCTTTGCTTTGGTTTTTAGCTCTGCAAAGCAATGAACTTATCTGAAAGCTAGATGTGTTTTATAGAAATTTAAATCGCGTTTTTTTTAATTACCTAACTGCATAATAACACGTACTCTAACTGAAAGGCTCTGAAATATTTGTAAAAACATTAATTTACCATATCTTTATTTTTCAACCAAAACAACAGCTGCGGAAGAACAGTAGATATGATAGGTAGATTGAGATACGGGAGGGTATTTATTGATATATATATATATATATATATATATATATATATATATATACAGGGTGATTTTTTGAAAACTTCACACCTTAAATAACTTTAAATATAGCAAAAATTTAAAAATTTGCAAAAACAGGTAAACTTTTGTTTGCAGGGGGACAACTTTTGAGATAAGTTTTTAATGGATAGCGCTTACTCTCTGAGCAGGGTAGTCACCCCTTTAAAAATTTTAAATGGAACTATCCATCTTGTGATACATCATTTGAAAGCTTATTTCACAAAGAGTCTGGCCATGTAATTAGTTTTACCACGTTTAACTTATTGACGGGGTAATAGATTAATAGTGCCTACGAAACAGGTTGCTTATTAAATTGAATATTTTGGACTCTTTTCAACAAAATGTATTTTATTTTAGAGCGGAAATAAAATTTGTCCTTACGAGAACCCAAAATTTAAACAAACAACTTGTAAAAAATATGACACTTAAAAAAACTCCCAGAATACTGAAAATTTTCTTTTAACATTATTATTAACATTAAAGTATTTATCATGTAGTTTTTTAGAAAGTCCATGTCCACGAAAAAGAAAAATTATTTATCTGTAACTCCAAAAACAGTGTGAACAAAACCATAGAAATTCAAACCTTACAATAGATTCTCAAAATGAGCACCACCTCTTTCCGTACAATAATACAGACGGTTCTCGAACTCCTGCTGCACTTTTCGGAAAGTTTCAGGTGGAATCCTCCTGCACTCGTTAATAATTCTTTCTCGCAGATCGTCCAGGCTAGTAGGTTGTGTTTTGTAAACCACAGATTTTAAATGCCCCCATAGAAAGAAATCTAAAGCAGTCAAATCGGGTGATCGTGGCGGTCATTCAATTGTTCCACGCCTACCAATCCAGTGAAGAGGAAATCTATGATTTAGCCAATTTCGCACATTAATGGCGTAATGCGGTGGGGCTCCATCATGTTGGTAAAACAATTCGTATTCATCCAACATTGGATTTCCTTCAGGGTCACGTTGGATTAAAGGATCAATAACGTTATCAAGTAATTCTAAATACATTCCCCCATTTAGCGTCCCATCAATGAAAATTGGACCTACAATTGCGTTGCCAAGTGTTCCAGCCCAGACGTTCAGCTTCTGAGGAACTTGTGTATGACCTCGAAAAATATAAGGATCTTCGTCACTCCAGTACCTGACGTTATGTTTATTTACAGAGCCGTTAAAAAAATGTGCATTCATCACTGAAGCAGATATTTTTTATTAGATTTGGATTTACTATAATCTTTTCTGTCATAATTTCGCAAAATTGCAGTCTTCTATCGAAGTCATCTTCGCCGAGTTCCTGGAGAGTTTTCATCTTATAGGGATAGAATTTTGTTTACTACAGATCCAGTGTCTCGAAATTTCTGCACGAGATCGAGAATGTACCTAGCGTCAACATTTTTATCGGGGTGCCGTTCGTTAAACACCCTTGCTGACGCACGAGCACAGCTATGCTCAGCACCGTAAATAAAAATTATTTCTACCCTTTCGGCAGTTGAATAAACCATTATCACTTGGACTCTCACTTTAAAATTTCACGCGATTTATAAAAAGGAATGTGAACAAAAAGATGGTCGTGCCAAAGAAGTAGCCAAAAAGTTGAAACAAAAAATCGGAAACACAAAGTAGATAATTATATAGCCAATTCAGTATAAACTGTCGAGTTGCAATATCAAGTAATGTCGAAAGAAAATTTTAAGTATTTTTGGCATTTTGCTTAGGTGTAACAGTTATTTTTAACAAGTTTTTTTAGGCTTAAGTAAGGACAATTTTTATTGTAACTGCAAGACAATAAATTTTGTTAAAAAAAGTTCAAAATATTCCATTTTATAAGCCACTTGCTACAATGCACTTTTTGACCCACTACCCCGTCAATGGGTAAAAAATAGTAAAACTAATTACATGGCAAGACTCCTTGTGTAATAAGCTTTTAAATGATGTATCGTAAGATGAGTAGTTTCATTTAAAATTTTTGAAGGGGTATCTACCCCGCTAAGAGGGTAAGCGCTATCCATTAAAAACTTATCTCAAAAGTTGTCCCCCTGCAAACAAAAGTTTACCCGTTTTTGCAAAATTTTAAATTTTTCCTCTATTTAAAGTTATTTAAGGTGTGAAGTTTTCAAAAAATCACCCTGTATAGTCAGCAGTATAGCAATTTCCATAGCAAAATATTTTGCCTATTAAAAAGTTTCGCGTGAAATGGTTAAACCATATAAAATTTTATTTAAAACTAAGCATTTCTGTATTAGCTTAACAACTGATCAATACCGCCTCGTACATGCACAAAAATACAAAATGTATTTGAGAATTTGCGAGTATTTCACTGCGCTAGAATGTTATTGTATGCAGCTGATCTCAAACTTCTGAAACTACTATGGATGTTGAAGATAGTTTACGGCTTGAGAAAAATATCGAGGAATGCCATCAAAAAGAGAAAACTTATTAACATATTATTCGATTAAAAATAAAAATTAGTGTTGTGGTTGGATGTAAGATATCAAAAATCGTAACAATTACAATTTACTACGATTACCTAATTGAGCAGAATAGTAATGAAATACAATTGAGTACTCATCACTTAAAAAAAGTAGTGCATCACTTTTAGCATTACTTCTATTTTGCTAAAAGAAAAAGACTGATATCGTTAATTCTAACAAATCCAATATTCGTTGTTATTTATGCAATAATTTCTTATTAATTAATATTTACTCTAAACTCTTATGAGCCTTATATATTTTTAAAATAAAAGTATTAGTGACACAGAAAGTAGAAACGGGATGTAGTTCTTATTGAAAAAAAATATATACATATGTTATCTTTTTACTATTTTACAAACAAATAGCGATCTATTTTTCGTTCAGTTTTATTGTATTCTCTATATATTTTATCTACTATATCAGAAACGTGATGTTGAGCGTGCGAGTTAAACAAAGATGAATCTGATGCTTCTTTATACCGTTTATAATTTAAGCAGTCACAATTCGTCAATTTAACTATTGAAAACAAGCTTTAATTATTACGCTATAGCTTTTCCTTTTTTACATTTTTCTCTCAAAATGCGAGGTGTTCACCATTACTTTTACTTTTACCACTACCCTAATTATTAAAACTGTGACTCTGGTGGCATGAATGCCGTCTCTTCAATACAATTGAAACGGAACAGCTCTTGTGTGTGTACTTTTAAAAATTAATGTATAATTGTTGGTTATCCCAAACTATAAATATATAACGCCCACTGTATTAAGATTTGATATCTTTATCTTTATGACATGTACCATAATAAATGTAACGGGCCGCTGTAAACGGTATATTCCGCAAATTTAACAAAGATAAAAAAAAGTAACTGTAATTGAAATTTCATTATAATTCCTTTAAAAGAGTAATTCATTACATTAACCCTTTACATTTTAAAAAGTAATGCATTACAATTACTCATTACTAAGAAAAGTAATTGAATTACAGTAATTTATTACTTGTAACTGAACGGTTTCCGATCACTGTCAAAATTCATTCACTTAAAATGGTAATTAAATGAGAAGAAGGGATATCAACTTGTGATTAGTTTAAACGCATTTTACGTGCAGTGTAATCCTTGCGTATGAATGTCTAAATAATTTTTATGACTTTGCGTCTATTGCTTTAAAAAAATTCTAAATCTAGAACGCGATCACACAGTTGTTATATTAATTATTATAATAGTAAAGCGCTTGATTGGACTATGGAAATTATAAGAGCAAACTTAGTATCCCATAAGAGCCCTGATTCCTTGAACACAATTTTACTGCCACATCCAACGGATGGGAAGTATTGTATCGCGAAAAAAATTTACAAAAATTTTTTGTCTGTCTGTGGTTTTGTTTGTGGACACGATAACTTTCGAAAGACTTAATATATGAACTTGAAATTTTGCAAACGTATAAATCTCAACTGCCCAAAGCGACCTATTGTTTGTGGGGTAAGTAGAGTGTCGGGAAGGGGGCGAAATTGGGGAGTAACTACCCTTTTTGCAAATTTTTATTTTTTTATATTTTTTTAGTTTTAGTATGTGATTAGTAGTATAACTGCGAGTATTATTAGTTCTTATAAATTTTCGGTGCAGCAAACTGTTTAGAAGATATTAGCAAAAAAGCGTCACTTAAAGGTTTTCCCTAAATATCTCCGAATATATTTAATTTATTCAAAAAATGTAAATAACATCAGATAGGAAATAAAATTTCTCACAAAAAGTGTTTTAGAAAATTTATCCAAAATTTTTACATTTTCGAAATATTTCTAAAAAAAGCTATTTTGAACCCTGCTCGTACGATTTTTTTTAATTTTTGGTATCATTTAGAAAATATCACGATGACTGTTTGTCTTAGAAAAAAATGTGTAGAGAGAAAAATGCTCATAACCTGATTACTAATCGTATAGTATAAGAAATAAAAGCATAAATGTCATTTTGACAATTGGATGTGAAAGTACTGATTCAATTTGCAGCGGTTTTTGCGCTTGTTTTGAAGTTTCACAAATCCTCTTTAAAAAAATTAAAAATACTTTGTTTCTTTCAAAAATGCTCCAGAATCAAAACCTTGCTCTTGTTCACACCTGAGAAGTCACCGTACCTTTAAAGTCAAATTTATAATAGATAATATAATAGATCCACATGGAAACTTACGCAAATTTGATTTGATCCCCTCCCGCTGCGGGCCCCTACTATKAATTTCCGTTTTTGTTTTTCTCATTTCCATAAATTGCATTATCAATCGCGCGGAAGTGTGACTTTCATCCCTCCCGAAATTAAATTCAAATCGACCACGCATTGCACCCCCCAATTTTGCGACCGGGGTCGCACAGGTTACATTGTTTCATCCCCGTTTTCAGCAAAACCCGGACGTTTTAAAACCGCATTTATGCCCCTAACGTGCGTAACGGCCGTCGTTTCTCCATTGTACGACGAATCCCCCGTTTCCACGGTTTAATCAACGGGAATGTATCGCGTTTTGCGAAGACGGCGCGTCTAATAACTGGGATTTTAATCGAATTTAATTGCGATTTCCACGCCAGTCTCCGCAGATTTGGCCCTTTAAAGTTCTTTTGTTCCCGAAAGGCGTTGCGTTGACACTGTGCGTCTTTGCTTACTAAGTACTAGTGCTGTCAATGGTTACGGTTAACTGGTCAGGATATTGTAATATTAACCGTAATAATAAACCTGGAATAACCGGTTAAAGATTAAAAATTGACCGGTTGTGAACACGGTGTGGTTCACACTTGAAAACTACCTCGTGCAACAACAAACAAAACAAAAATTTAAATGTTAAATCAAATTGTTAAAGGTTGGTATGTTTAATAAATTAATATTTTAAAATTGGTTGACAATTACGTACGTTTCGAGGTACGTTCATCGCGTTACGTTAAACGCAAAACCGGTTCAAATTAAATATGCTTTAAAACGGTTATAATAGACGGTTTTTTTCATTTCCATGTGAACAGGTTTTTCCTAACAACTTAAATTCTTAGTATTATACAGGGTGTCAGTTAAATGATGTCATTAATTTTAGATGGCCATTCCTGAGCGAATTTTATGAAGAAAACCTTTATAAACGTATGTCCTAACTTGTTTCGTTTTCGACTTACAGGGTGTCAAAGTTTTGCTTTTTTTTTTGGTTTTTTGGAAATACTTTCCGATCTAATAACCATATCTCGATGAAATTCGGTATATGGAGGTTTTTCGGGGCGAGCTATTCAAAAATGTTATCGAATTTGTGAAAACTCGTAGAGGGCGCCAGCTGCACTAATATCATGGTGTCAAATCGGTCATAACTTTTTAGCGCGCTATGTTTCGACAAGCAGCACTCTTGCAACTTATTCCCCTGGCAATTCTAAGCAAAAAAGATACTCTTTGTCGAAAGCTCTCGGAGCAACCGTTTTTAAAATAATGGCGATTAAAAGTTGTTATGAACTCATGAGAAGACCTATTCATTTTACTAATCAACAGAATCATGGCTGGCCATGACTGACCTGATGGGTCAGTTTGACGTTTTCAGACGCCAGTTTGACGCTTTCAATTTTGTTTGAAGTAGTTTATCTTAGCAAATTTAGTAAAATGAATTTTGTTGAACAAGCTGAAATGCATTTTGTTTATGGACTTGCGGATGGAAACGCTGCAGAAGCCAGAAGAATTTATCAAGCACGTTATCCTAACAGAGCCGTTCCATCAGAAAGAACTTTTGTAAGATTGCATGCTAGATTGTGTAATACTGGATCACTAAATAAACACGATGAACGTCCTGGGAGACCTAGAGTCCTAATGACGCCAGAGTTGGAGGAAGCAATTCTTCGAGAAGTTGAAAATAATCCTTCAACAAGTACTCGAAAATTAGCGTTACAGTTTAATGTCTGTCGCCACAGTATTCAATCGGTGTTGCATGCAGATTTATTGTATAACTACCATGTGCAAAGAGTACAGGCATTGCTGCCAAGAGATTTTCCTACACGACTGGGCTTTTGTCAGTGGTATCTCCAACACCTTGGAAACAATCCCAACTTCACGTCATTAGTTTTATTTACTGATGAAGCAAATTTTTCACGGGAAGCCATTATTAACTTCCACAACAATCATTTTTGGAGTCATGAGAATCCCCATGCTGTTGTGGAACGAGGATTTCAACAACAATTTTCAGTGAACGTTTGGGCGGGAATTATTGGTGATTATATCATASGGCCACATTTTCTCCCTCTGCGACTAAACGGTGAGACATACAGACAGTTCCTAGAAGAAACATTGCCTCAATTGCTAGAAAATATCCCACTGCAAACGAGGCAAAATATGTGGTTTATGCACGATGGGGCACCTGCTCACTTTAGTCTTACCATCCGTGAACACCTTAATGCAACTTTTGGTCAACAGTGGATTGGCCGTGGAGGACCTCAACTTTGACCACCAAGATCACCCGATTTTAATCCACTGGATTATTTCTTTTGGGGTCATCTCAAATCCCTTGTTTATGCAACGCCAGTGGTGGATGAGGAGGACTTGCGAAATAGAATTTTAATTAACGTTAATTTTATACGAAACACTCCAGGAATTTTGGAACGTGTGCGGCAATCGATGAGGAGAAGACTTCATGCTTGCATAGCAAGTGCGGGTTCCCACTTTGAACATTTAATTTAAGAAATTTTTTGTTTCGTTTTTAATTTTTTTTGTGATTCTCTTAAATAATTGTTAATTAAATTACGTTATTGAATTATCGATAATCTTTTTGATGATATTTATTGAAACTTTTAATCGCCATTATTTTAAAAACGGTTGCTCCGAGAGCTTTCGACCAAGAGTACCTTTTTTGCTTAGAATTGCCAGGGGAATAAGTTGCAAGAGTGCTGCTTGTCGAAACATAGCGCGCTAAAAAGTTATGACCGATTAGACAACATGATATTAGTGCAGCTGGCGCCCTCTACGAGTTTTCACAAATTCGATAACATTTTTGAATAGCTCGCCCCGAAAAACCTCCATATACCGAATTTCATCGAGATATGGTTATTAGATCGGAAAGTATTTACAAAAAACCAAAAAAAAGCAAAACTKTGWCACCCTGTAAGTCGAAAACGAAACAAGTTAGGACATACGTTTATTAAAGGTTTTCTTCATAAAATTCGCTCAGGAATGGCCACCTAAAAYTAATGACATCATTTAACTGACACCCTGTATATTGAAAAAAAAATAATTTTTAAAATTTTCAAGTATGAGATTGTATAGAATATATATTAACCGACTAAGGGGAAGACTATTAATGGATTAATATAAAACCGATTAACCGGTAAATTGGAACTGGTTAACCGATCAATTTAAGCCAGGCTTATCCCGTATTAACAGGTTAATTTTAATCGGTAACGTAAGCCGGTTAACCGGTTAAAGTAATCCGGTCAACCGGTTAAGGTAAACCGGTTAACCGACGGTTTGATCATTTTTATGAAAACCGATTATTTTTCATAACTGGTTAAATTCGTTGTAACCGCCAAACCGGATACGGCGATCACTGTTGACAGCACTACTAAGTACCTATTGGGTGCTAGATTGATCGTCTTCGATTACGTGTAAACGAATCGAGCTACCACAAATTTTTTTTTCTCATTTGTAAGAAATTTCAATCCTTAATCTGCATTTTGTTCGCTTACACCACTTATCTGTCTTTAATAACAAAAAAGTTATACCAGTGCTACTTTTTCCAATACAAGTTTTGAGAAATTCGCACCACATAGTTGTTTTCGATCCTTTTTCAGGTCATTTTTTTACAGATGCTAGTGGCCCTGTCATGGTTTTAGCCACATGATGTTGAATTTAATTGTGATATTTCAGTTACAAGAGAAAAACATCGTTTCCAGATTACACAAATTTTTACCGCGCCTACAATAGCTGTACAAATTCAAAGGCATGAATAATAATTTTGTCAACGTCAAATTCAGAAGTTTTTGAATAAGATGTTAGAAATGCATAAATAGCGGAAGAATTTCAATAATTCAAGAATTGTCTTAATTTTTACTAATTAAATATATCCACATGAAGATTAACTTTAAAGAATGGGATCGGATACATAATAGACAATGCGATTGTAAAATAATTTTGAAATGCAGATACAATCAGTTCTAAAGAATTTGCTATGTAAATCCAAACAAAAGAGTTACAAATCACAGGTCAGCGATGAGAAAGTTTTTTTACATAATTTTACCTGAAACATACGGACTTTGGGCTGCTGATTCCGAATATGGATCTTGTTTTTGCGTATCATGTGTTTTTTAATGACGGATGCCTATATTTAATATTTATTACATAGAACCATTACACATTATACATACAACTTTCTCTCTCGCCATCTTTTTCTCCTTTTCACACAATACTTTTTCTATAATAGGGCAGCTGTGTTACAGAAATCAGAAATTCAGTGACACAACAAATTCACATTCAGTTCAACTTGAAGAAACTTATGCCAACTTAAAATGTGTTTTGGTTAATTTGTGGTGACTTAAAAGTTTTGTGCACGTTTTTTTGTCAACAACGAGGCTATACAAAATTTCCATGTTATATTTGCGAGTGGGATAATAGAGCAAAAGGTTTACACTAGAAAAAATCAAACTGACCGCTTCAAACAAAAAATGGAAGTTGGAAAAAACTTTGATTGGTGAAACAATTTGTAAAGGTGTTAGCAAAAGATGTGGAATACTTTCATCTACCTCTGTTCGTGTTTTCCTAATTTATCTGATGTAAAGTTAAAAGAGGGCATGTTTACAGGACTCGATATCAGAAAATTAATTAAATTGAAAATGATAGACAAATTTAGAAAAGAAAGCTTGGATTTCCTTTAAAAATGTCATCTCGAAATTTCTAGGCAACCTTAAAGATCCCAATTGCAAAAACATAGTCAAAAAATGTTAAACATTTAGGATGCAATATGAGGTTTTCGCCAAAACATTAAAAATAGAAAGATATCAAGGCCATTGGGACGTCAGTATGATGGCTGATTATTGTTGGATGATTCAGAGCATTTACTCAAAAATAGCAGTGTTTATTTCCATCTTCTTGTTTAAGTGTTTGTATTGTTTCTTCTTACTAATTAAATAGTTAAAACGTTGAAAATATGTAGATATTTTATTTCACCGGAAATAATATACATATTTTATTCAAATTTCAAGTTTAGCTGTATTTGCTAAATGTGACGTGATGAGCATCATATATTTAACTTGAGACATGTGAATTGGCAGTTGCAGCATCTAATAATATTGCATTCAACTGGGTCTTAATGACTATAATACTTACAATATTGTTAAGTCTGTTGGTAATATAAAACAGATTTTCTTGTTTCCCAATGTTAGCTACGAATGTTTTGAAATATGACTTTATTTATTTAGACATAACAGTTGAGGTTTGTCCCATGCTGTCAAAAGCTCAATATCGTTAGAAAAACGTCTTCTTCAATTTTTTATAACCGGATCCAATCCAGAATGACACGACACCAGATCAGGGCTAATCAACGAAATTTACAAAGAAATCTACCTAGCCATGAAACAAAAGACATAAGATAACGAATCAAAGTTATTTATTACCTGTATAGTTGATAGTGATCGTAGATTTCATTGCGTTTTTGCTGGTACATTTAATTCCGAAATAGCATTGCCAGCTTTGACCGGGGATTGTACTCGGGACCTTTCGATTGCTAGTCAAATGTGCTAACCGCTACACTATCAAAGCCCTACTCAAATTCCAGGTCAAAATGGCAAATACATAACATTTACTAATCAATTGTTTCCAAAATTGAGTATGTAAGGCAAAGCTTTCAGAGCACCATATGTATTGCAGCTGTTTTGCGATGTTTTTATAATTTGCAATATAAACAAGCAACAGACTGATGACTTTAATAATAAGCCATTCATACCTCTGCCTTCACGCCGTCTGCCAGGGGCTACCACTCTATTTTTACGTAAAAAACGACCGCAACAAACGACCGGGGTCCCCCAAAAATACGCTAGGGGGACCCAGCTGGCTACGCACTCGAGATTAATTGGATAGGGGATGTGTTCAGCTATTTATAAACGGACTAATTAGATAATCCCATCCCAAGTAGAAGGAAGCTCATCCACAGCTCCCTTTATAATTATGTGGAAGCTATTAACGGCATCGATGCAAAAAAAAACGAGAAAAAACAGGCGGAGGTATCCCGTTACGTCTTTTGGCCTGTCTTTTTCAGACAATAAAAGAAAACGGCAGTTGCTAGCCTTGAACGTATAATTTATTCGCGTTTTTGTACCAAGTGCGTGAACTGTGGGATATGTGGCGCTGCAATAATAATTTATCATATAGTCAAAAGTATCGATTTTATTATGTGCAACACGCGTATTGAAACAATAGCACAATGTGGTTTTACAGTGGCAAGGTTAGAACCGGCTAGAAACGGAAATTCTGATAATATTTCTATAATTGGCGCGTTACGTAAGCTTTGGTGCGCGTTTTTTCTTTTTTGTAATTCATCATCGTTTCCGTTTTATCGCGATGTGCAGCTTATTCATTTCGTTTCGCAGCGGTCGATATAGCTATCTTCAAACGCAAACTCGAGGTCTAGAAATTAGTTTTACTGGAAATTTGCAGCTTTTGGAAACATTGATGGTTGATAGGTACAAAATACTTCATAAGTTGATGAAAATTTTACTAATTATGGATAATTAGATCAAAAAAACTTCCATCCCGGGTAATACATATTTATGTTTGCAAAATTTTTTATTCGACTTTGTTTTACTCTATTCCTTAATAAGTTTTATTCTCCTTGCTTGTCGCTGGCAGCATCTTCAATGTTCATGATGCGAAAAGTTCCCATAGCAACCGTTTGATGCTACCACCCGTCACGCGTATTTATTTAGACTTGCAGTCCTTGATTCTGCCATTATTTCATAAAAACTGAATAAAAAAAATTGATAATCTCTTTTTAACTGTATTTTAAAATGATTAAACGAGATTTTACTCGAGCAAAATTTCTATACTTGTTTTCCTTTGCTACTAAAAAATTTAGAAAGTTAACCATTTATTTGAAAAGTTAACACGACTGTATTTTTGTTAATTTACACAAGAATAAGCACCGTAAATATAGAATATACTTACTAGATTCAGGAAAAATGAAAAGGACAGCCCACAAATGTCAGTATGGAAAAGCTGAGACAATTTGAAATGACACTTCGACGAACATTTGATAGTCAAACATATTTTGTTATCAGGAAATACAAATACATTGAATATAAAGGTTAGAGACAGACAAAAAAAAATCCATCATGTGGTCTTAATATTTTGTAGGGTAGTGTAAGTAGTAATATTACCTATATTTAAATTGCAGAAATTACCTAAAGGTTTTTTTAACGAAAGCAGTCATTCTTTTTCTATTTTATTATTAATTTTAGTGTTCACGAAAAGCGTACAATCGAACTAGAACTAAATTGTGATCAAGAAAATAATGTAAAAAATATCTCATCAAACTGAGTAGTTTTTAACAGAACGGCAGAACAAAATCCCAAAAATCATTGTACAATATTGTGTGAAGCGAAATATGGATACTTTTCACTTTTTCTCGTAGCTCATATCATTTCACTCTAAATAAAGCTGATTTTTACTAGAGGCTCTAATTCGGTGCGTCACATAAACGAAAGTCCCATAATTTTTAATACCTGCTTAACAAAATGCATAAATATTTTCACAGTCACGCGACTTTAACAGTTTGCACCTTCCAAACATTTAAAATCCACACTTTCACACCTACAATGCAAAATAATCCTAATATTCATGTTATTTGTGTCAAACAGATTGAAATGACTATAAAAGCTTTTAACAATATTGTCAATAAATACAACTCTCGCTCCAAAAACCACCTTTCACTGTCGCCGCCAGTGGTTTATTTACCCGCCAATTACATCAATGTTATATCACCTAATTTTGATCGATGTGAGCCTATCTAAACATTGCTGGCAGCTTTGTACTTACAAGATTTACATTCGACACGGTGAAAGTGGAACAGCTTACCTGAAACAAGAAGAGAAAACAATTAATTTAAACAATACGAATCTCGGTTCCTTCAGGCTGTCATCGCACTGAATGTAACAATGGCATTTTCGAGATTGATGAATTGTATGCTGTGTGACGGTCAATAAATTCAACATTCAGTCAAGAACAGACAACTTTATTTATTATTAAGAAGTCCTACACTGCATTTAAAAGCATGGCCCTCCCATTACATTAATGTCGAAAAAGCGAAAATTGTTTAATTTTATTTTGTATATTAAATATCAGAGTAGTGTGTTTTCCTGAAATTTACTAATGCTACTTTTCTATATGTACTCAATATTGTAATTTAGGACAATGAGGAAAATACCTGACAAGCAAAACAATAACGAGGCATTGCACCATAGTAGCCGCAATGGTTTATATTCACTATCTTCTTATAATATTGAAAAACATCTTTGTTCGTTGTCGCTAGTTGTCGAATTGCAGTAAACAAATAAATATTATGTTTAATTAGATAGATAGATTTAATTATTCTGTATTCCTTGAAAAAAAAAGTATACTCAAATGTTCGTATACAGTCTGTATCCCTACGGCCGTTTATCTAAGAAAACTTCACTGTCTGTCTGTGCTCCAAGTTTACACTTTTATTTGTGTAAAAAATAAATTTCGGAAACCATGTACCTAGTGAATATTGCCTTGTGTTGTAATTGGGTATTATCACGGTTTTTGAAAATTACGTAAAATGAATCTTGAAGTGCATATATATCGTACGCCATGTTAAAAAAAAAACAAAAACATATTTGTAGGTAGAGAATTTCTGGTCTGAAATTCGAATCTTAGGAGTCACCGCCAAAACGCTTCTATCCAAGGTTATTCAACTTGTGACGTCAAGTGTCATGTAAACATTGCCGAGGAGCGTGCTGTTTAATGGTGTAGTATTATTCTTGTATTGCAAAAGCTTTTGTGTGGTGTTTATTGAAAGGACGGTGTAAGAGGTCGCACCAAAAAGTGATTTGTGTAGTTTTACAAGCATCTATTATGTATGGAAAACAAAACAAGTGCTGTTTTGTACCTGGCTGTAAGAGTACATCAGTCAGTACCGCTAACAAAATTTTTGTAACCGTTCCTCGAGATTATCAACGTATGAAAAAGTTGTTTAAGGCCCCTAGACGTGTTATGCTGAAATCACAAAGTTTGTTTTTCTGTTGTGAAGATCATCTTAATTCTTACTGTAAGTTTTATTATTCTTTTTGGGGTTATAAGTGTTTACCATTCAGTTTCCATTTTGTTATAGCTTGAAGAGGATATGAAAAATTATATGCGTTTTAAGTTGATAGAGGGAAATGTTATAATAAAGAACGACGTTGTTCCCCATATATTCAACTGTTAGTTAGACCGGAAACGAGCCGCCAAAGCCCAGAAAATAAATGGCAATTTATATTTATTCTGACCTCTAAAATAAATGTCAAGTTTAGGGTACATTTTTTATTCTTACATTTTTATGTTTACAAATAGTATGTTTCTAACAACCCACTGTGATCAAATTATCAATGCAACGTTAATTTGATAAGAAGTTCACTTATGCTGTTGCTTTTACGTTCCTCATCTCCGCCGCGTTGAACCGCTCGTCGCTGTACACAAATTCCATAACAATGAACGTGCCTTCAGAAGTCATAACTCGTAAGTATTTCACTTTTTCTTGGCGTATTTTAATTCGCTCGTCACAAAATGAACGCAAACAACAAACTGATAAATTGATGGACTGAGGCTGACGCGTGACGCGCTGACCCCAGATGTAAACAAGCGGCCATTTACAAGACACCTGACGTCACGGCCAATATGTTCGCGTTTTGGCGGTCCCTTTAAATATTCACATTTTGAATATTAAAAATACACCTTACGATCCATTTTTTCGAATTTATAAGCTGTCACAGCTGTTTTGTGGATTAGATGCTACCTATTAATATGCAATTTAATAAAATATAAATACATGGCAAATACCTAATTATCGCAGCTCTTCGGATGTACTCCGTATTTGTTCGCAACATCTTATTTAGAGGTTATAATGTTTATTAATAAGTAGACGTAATGTGGATTTCAGGAATGGCAACAACGACCTATAGCGGGAAATTCAAATTTAAATTTGCCCGGATCTGAGTGCAATACACTGTAGGTCAGTCAGACGCTGAGGTGATTGGCGCAACTATACAGCCTATTTTGAAGAACTGGCCGAATCCGCTTACAAGGATAGCATAAACGCAATGGAGGCTTCGTTCTAGATGAAATCTGTCGTCTTTGAAGCAGCGCCTCCGGACCCGGMAAGATTATTGAGTCTTTGTGACCTGTAAGTGAACKCGTTACACCGGATATCCCATCGTTACAGTTCCCGCCGGTGGCAGTTAAATTTTATTGCTAATAAACTGAAAAGAGCATTTCATAAGGCTCACATTCTTCATTGTTAATGTGCGGTGCCCGCCTGGGATCGATGCAACACTCTTATCTTTGTTCGCAGTTCTACTTGGCTGCATTTCTCTAATAAGCCGGGTTCGTTCAATCAGTGTGAGTGCAACATGTGCTGTTTAAGATATGGACCAACCCGATTTTCTTTACTACTCCGTGTGTAGTAAAACAGTCAAGGGTTGAAGTTTTTACGAGACTATCTGATTTAAATGTTTTACGTGTTCGTTTGATTAAATATTGGGACTGGCAGTTTCTTTTTTTCTTCAAGGGGGTTCACAACTTAACAAGGTGTCACATATTGCGGGTACCGAGAAAAGGTTGAGTTAACCTCACATCACGGAGCCGCTAAAGTAGACAATTGTCTATGTTGGTCATCAAAATGAACAAAAAAAATCAAGCCGCGGAAATAGAATTCCCTTGCAAGTGACAATTTTTCTAGCTGCAACAGATATTTATAAATACTGCTAAGATTATTGGTGTCTGTTTTAGTATTGACGTTGTTCACATTTTCATTAATAAAGCACAATTCAAGGAAAAGTCTTTTTTATAATTTGTTTCAGTGTTTTCTAAATCACAACGATGTCTAAGGTGTGCTGGGAAAGAGCACACCTTCTGTGTCCCAGTCTACATTCATTCTTGTGTGAGGAAGCCCTTTGTTTAAGATTATGAACGGTCTGACCAGGGACAACCTCAACACCGTATAGAGTAGACAACATTATATCTAACCCATTTATTAAATTTATCTTTTAGTATAGAAAACAGTTAGAAATTAGTTTTTAAGTTGTAACAAGCAATTTTTAGATTATGAAACTCATGAAACATTTTAAGTAGCTTACTATTCAGGCCATCAATGTACGGAAGCGAGAGATAATACCTTTGGATTGGCTCAGAAGTTGGACTGGTTTCAGGTAAGTCAAACCTGTCATTTGATGAGGTGGACATGGAGCAGTGCGAAGGTGAAAAGAGTAATTTGCTCAGGAGTTTGTGGGGATAGTCATTAGTAAGTAAAATATCAAAAAGTCTTCCTAAAGCCTGACTGCACAGTGTAGGATGAACTATTTTTTAAATTCTATTCTTAGTATGAACATTGATTTTCATTTTGAAGTTGTGATAGGAGTTAAAATGTATGTATATACCCGAGTTGGTAGGTTTTTGATACCAATCCAGAATTGCAGTGTTGTTGTTGGTTCGAATTACCCTGGAATCCAGAAAGGGGACAGAGCCATTAGGCTATAGTTGAATAGTAAAGATAACTAAGTTGGCCAAAATTGGCCTTAGGTTGGAGCCCATCGGGCAACCGAAAACCTGTGCAAAGTAATTACCATCAAAGGGAAAGTAATTGGCTTCAAAAAGATACGAAATTATTTATTAAACAAAGTTATAATATTGGTGTTAGGTTTGATTCTGTCCCATTCACGGTCAATTATACTAAGAATTAATCCTAAAGAAATGTTGGTAAACAGGCTCACAACCTGTAGGAAAGCGATGACATGACCCTCAGGTAATTGAGAAAGCAAAGCAGTCCTTAACTGAGTCCGAGAAGACAGTTTTTATAATATCAACTGTAAAAATGCTGGGAGTTAATGGTAGATAAAAATAGGACGCAACAAGGAGCTGTAGCTTTGTATATACTTTCCTTTGTACAGCTTTGAATATTTCTTTTGTAATCGAAACAATAATAAATAACGATAGGACAAACAAGAAATAATGCAAAATTAAAATCAGGCCCAGACTATACAGATGCGACGCCCAAAGAAAGAAACTAAACAAGAGAAGGATGGATGAAAACAACAAAGATGATGCAGATATGTATTTAATCTCACATGACTCACATGATACCTCAACGACTTTCTAAATTATCACCTCTGTACAAAAACGCACATGAATTGTTTTCACTCGACTAAAACAAAGCGATGCAAAATAGTTAACTGCACTACTTACAATACTGGTTAATAAAAAAGCTGAATGTTTGGGCCTACATCATTGGTCAGCGGTTCTTACTTTTTTTAAGATAATCTAACGGCAAATTTTAGAGATATTTCCGAATCAGTCCGAGAATTTATATTCCAAGAGAAGATATTTGCTGTAGTCGAGCTATAATGCGATTTGGGTAATAAGAATTTGTAAATACACTGCGATTTGAGCAATTGGGAGTGTCAAACTTTTTTTTTACTAGTCCTAGACCTTGTTAAATCATTAAATGTGGAGACCAAAGTAACTTGACGTATTTTATCGAATAATTTTTTCTTTAGGAACTTTAATAATAACAATAATAGGATTACAATAGTCCATAAAAAATGCTGTGATCGCATCTTGTACCAGCAAGACTACAAACAACAACAAACTGGAGATATAGGTATATTATAAAATAGTTGAAACGTTTTACTATTTCCTGAACATTATTAATGTCTTGTAGCTAATAATTCTTGCAATATACAAATATTAATCACAGCAACCTAACCATGGTTTTCAAAATTCCAAGGCTATTAACTAGTACATTATTTTAGGAATTAAAATGTTAATTTAGATATCGCGTTCGTTTAAGGTGCGTGTAAAAGGCTCGACGTTTAAAATTCGTTACGGCCGAAAATTTGACGTTATGACTGACATTTTACAAAACCCTAATTAATGCCGACAGGAATTCGGCACATGACACGTCCGCGCACGAAAATGAAAACCCATTAGAATAGATTAATCTGCATATTTCCTTTATAGTAAGACCACGCCACATTCCTGGATAACGCCACTAATTAATTACGAAACACAATAACGACCAATCAATTATCGCGGCAGAAATCGAACACACATACCGGTTCCATTAACGACAGCGCATGATTTATAACTTCGCGTTACGAAACCTCGGGCCTCGTTCGAAAAATTTGCATTTCGTGAGATTTTTTGGGCGCTACGAAGGATGACCGGCCGCTACTTCAACATTTGTCACTGTTTTACACGCTTAATTGGCAAATGGACATGTTGATGGCGATAATGAGCAAACGAACTGGTTTATTATTCACAGACAGAACGAGATCACTGTGACTTTTCACGTCGAAGAAATATTCGTGATTCTTGAAATGAAAGGCGAAAAAATTCGTTAGATCATGTAATTGTAAATTGAGCTTCAACCAAGGAGGGTCATTTGGCGACTCGATTAACTTGGCCACCCCCAACCGCACTTTTTGATATCCATCCAAATAGGGGGATTGCACACAGCTAGCACACCCCTCAATACAGCTAGCACATATCCCGTTAATCGAGCCTCATTTGCAACGGGCACAATATGGAACTAATAAAAAGGAAAGTGAAAATGGCAGTCAGCTCAAAATTTGTTCTTGCAAGGGCTTATTAAAATGTTTGCGGTGTATCTACCAAAGACGACAAAGAATACAGAGAAGGAAATTTCATTTTCCTTACGAAGTACATGTGGGTAATAAGCATTTATATGTTTGTTACTTGTTACGTTTACATGTATTGGAATACAAAGAGTAAGAAAACGCTACAATAGAAGAAGAAACTACCCTTTCACGTTATTGCAATTACTGATGCTCACATACATTTTTTACTATATTGTGCACTACGGACAACGACAAAAAATACTTGTCGTAAGAAATCTGTTAATCACATTAGACAAAACATTTGCAAGTTCAGAGGTGTTCAACAATCACAAGCAAAATAAAATGGGAAGAACCAACAGAAACCTAATACTCCTATCACCAACAAGATTCTGGGGAGGAAAAAGAAATCATAGCGGCAATAGTAGTCCACACTATATCAGGGGGGCACAGCAACATTCCAACCGAACGAAAACACTGAAGAAAAGAAAGATATTGGGGAACAAACATGGGCGTACCGAAGGGGGGGACCTGGGTTGCCAACTCTGGGCCCGTCCAATTTCCCACACATTTAGCTGGTTAATTATGTGTGTACACCTAAAATTGTCTTATTTACAAAATTGTAAATACAGTAAATTTTTAGGCAAGTGTATTTCACAATTTTCATCCAGAACTCATATATGACCCTGGCAAATGACCTTCTCTAATAAGTCGTTGTCAAATGGTTTCCAAGCTTAATCGATGCCATGTGCGTTTTAAAGCTGTAACTGAAACATTTTTGTTGTTACGAAGCGTTGTCTTAGGGCGGATATAACTTTAAAAAACTGTCTTGGTCAGAATGAGTCAACACGATTTCTGCTTAGTTCTCTTCTACATTTTCCTATAAAGATTGTTCAACTAACTACTGTTATATGGAATCACATCAGAATCTGTCATATATTCGGTGATAACTCTAACTTTTGTACCAAATTTCTAAATTCACATTACATTTTAACAATTAATACAAAAAAAACTAAAAATCCATCCGAACTCACGTTTATGAAAGTCAATTATTTAATATAAGTTTTAGGAATCCAGTAAAAGCATTATCAGCACGAATTAAAACCCGGTGTGTTGTTATAAATGCAATTAAATATATTTCAGTTTATTTAAATGAAGCTTAATTTGGTTAAAATATTAAGTAGTCGGTTAATTTTTGAGAACAATGCACTGGCGAAATAAGAAAGTTGGCTTGACGCATAATGCTGAGGCATTTGTCATTCTGAGTTTTAATTATGTTAGTTATCCATCGAGTCTCTTTCACTGGGGAGTAAAATTACTACAATTGTATCTTTAGCACCTATACATATGAACTCCCAGCTTACATTTCTAAAGCTTCTGGTGTGAGAAGTTGAAACTGTACTAAATTACTGTACAATTGAATGCGAGTTCATCAATAACGGAATTAGTAATAAAGGGGCTTTATATGATCAGTGTACATAGAAAACATATAAATAATTTGGGTCTTTATTTCACAGAAGATGTTTTAAGTCGCCTTGCAGAAAATCCACGAAAATTATAAATGGAATAAATACTTCATTAATTACCTAAGTACCTATATCTTATAAACATTTATACTATATTATACAGGACGTTCCTGCTTTGCCCCCCCCCCCCTCCTTAGATCAAAAGCTGTGTACGCTCATGGGAACAAATAAATATTGTAAACAGACTCCACGGCAGAGTAAGAAACCACTTTGACGGCGCGATAATAACATACGGAAAACCAAAAATACATTGTAACAAGCCCAGGCAAAGAAAATCAGGACGGCAGTAATGAACTCTCGACAGAAAAAAAGTAATGCACATAAGTAGTAGGAATCTATCGGTTCAAAGCCAGTGAGGATCACTTTTGATCCCATCTTAAAAGCATTGAGGATCAGAAAAGTTGATCCTCACGGCGAATTTCTTATGGGCGAGCTGGTTCTAGCAAGCGCTCTCCTGACGGGCAACGGACCCGCATCTAGTGCACGTTATCGCAAAAGGTTATCGCAATAGGTTATCGCAAATGTATTTTAATTAAAAAATAGTTCAAAAGTGATAAGGGTTATCGCAAATCTATTTATAAGTAAAAATTAGTTCAAACCTGATAAAAAGTTGTTAATTAGCAGTCGCCTTGATCTGAGTTACGGACCTGCGAACTTATTCTTGACGCGTGCAAAGGTTCTCGGAAGGGTTTCCTGCACTCGACCAAGTTCTAAACGCGTGAACTCGTTATGGGTGCGTGCAAACGTTCTCGAAAGAGTATCCTGCGCGAGACCAAGTTCTAAACGCGTAAACACGTTCTGGGTGCGTGCAAACATTCACGTGCTCGATTAGCGACCCCCGTCTGATTAAGGTACTGGTTGCATACAAAGGTATGGGGAGGGCGGGACGTTTAAATGAAACTAGAGTGATGAACTAATTTACTTTATTGATTAAATACATAAAGATTAAGTAAAAACATAGGTTCTTTAAGCACAATATGTCTATATAATTCCTAATAGGTGGTATGTGCAACAACTCTGGCTGTTCCTCTTCCTCTTCTTTGGAAGTTTCATTGGTCTAGACGATGATGACGATTCCGACATCTACTGATCTTTATATTAGTTTTCTCACATCTCCGCTGAGCGGGGAGTACTCGTATATTCTGTCGTGCAGCAATAAACAGAAAGCTGACGTATTGGCTGGTATACCACCATGTCCCGTTTCAAACTCCAACTTGATATCAATAGAACCTGCCTTTATCTGTTCATTTTGATGACGGCAATCAATTACAGTAATTGGACCTATATTCTTAAAATTTGAAGGATCTAGCAAAGGACATGGGTTCTCACCGTAGTAAGCCTCTTGAAACTTACTGTACATGTAATACAATAAGGCGTAGCGATTTTCATCAAAGGAAACGTGCAAATTTTCGTACGGGAATACTTGAGAATTAAGATGGACTTTCACATTGTTTAGTCTGCATGTACTGAATTCGCTAGGATTTTCTCTAAGATTATACAACTTGTTTGTTTGCAAAGCAAAAAATCACAAATCGCGGCTTTTCCAACTGGTTAGAAGTTTTCACACGCCAAATATTCGATGTCGACTGCGGCACGTCGGGAAATTCATAAAGTTCCCAGCTTCGAAAGCTGATTTGAATCGACAGATCGCTCTGAATAGTCTCATACAACTTGAGACGTTCTGCATCATTAAGTGTAATATGAGGCACTTTCCAGTTGATTTTCTTAATATCAAACTTGTACCTTGCAAGAGCAGTTTTTACACTGTTTTCATCTGTTTTCGCTCTTATCAGTATCAGTTCGTGTTTAGCGTTTGGTATAATTTTCTTGTAGTCTTCAGCGAATCCAAGCAACTTATTCAACGGTATGCAAAAGTTAAACTTTCCGTTTTCTGCTGATAACAACCGGTCGTCTTTTAAATTCCAGCCTGCATTAAGAAGGGCATCGCTTTCACTTGGACTTAGAGAAACGTAATTTTTTAAAGACGTAGAAATACCAACGTTTTTGGTACGATCTATTTCGATTGCATTTAATTCGTAGCGAATTTCCTCAAACATGAAAGCAGCACAGTTGTTGGTAAGTTTAATTGTATTCACCGCAGCATCATTCTCATCTGTCAAAGTTCCTTCAACGTACAAGAAACTTTCTGACGGTAACAAAACCAAGTCTTGATGATGAACACAGATTTGGATGGTGTCACTTGGATTGTATGACTCTATATACGGCGAATACGTATGATACTCCTTTTTGATTATTGTCTCGTCAAAGCGAGGAAGCTCTGTGATGTCCAGTAGATAGTTCATTTTTGTGAAAGTACCGTTAGTCCCAACGATTTCAAGAACTGTCTATTTTCCTTCGTTAAACGCCTTGGTGCAGCTCGTTTCAATCTGCTTGTTGATCGTTGCACACCTAAGTCACAACTAATCGGTGTAGTCGTCTTTGGTGTATATTTATTAAAAATAAGCATGACTCTTCTTTATCTCTGACTCTGTTAAAGTCAAACAGCTTACTAACATGACTGGTTGTGGACAAAACCTTATATAACAGTCTAGGTAGACGGTCTCAAATGTAAAATAATCGTAATTTTTTCATTTCGAAAGTTGAGGTCTTTTCCATCTTGATCTACCAGTCTGACAGTAACGGAGTTAATACAAGTTCCGTTTACAGGTAACTAAATAATATTCTTTGGCACCTCGTTAATCTTGTAGCCAGGCAAAACGTTGGGGGAGAATTCGTGCAGAGTGTGAACAAGTCTATTATTGTGGTAAGCTCCGGTAATAATATTACATTCTACGCGAATGGAATTAACCCTATTTATATTGACAGGTAAATCAGACTCTACCATTTTGTTGGGCTCTATGATGCGCTTACTAAATCCCAAAAGAGAACCAATCGAACGTTCTTTGTTAAAATATACAGGATGAGTGCTTTTGACTTCAGTCCTCAATGTATTCGTGTTTGCGCGAATATTGACTATAATATTACTCTTTTTTTCTCTTAAGTAAGTTTCAATGTACTCTGCAATAGCTTCCAGTTCGTAAGCTCCTTCTGCCAATACTATAGTTTGATTGCCAACGTGAAACAGATTGTTGCTTTCGTCGACATTCGGAATACTATTATACGTAAAGAGGCTCACTAAACCGCATTCGTACGGTGTTGTCAGGTCTATCGGAGGAAAATAGTTGGCTGTCAACGAGGACTCGTTGCCGGAAAAACTAAGGATTCTTGACATGATAAAGCACACAGTCAAACTGAATACATTTATTTCAAGTCGCCTGATTTATAGGTACAATGATATAAAAATAATAAACATAAATGACCGCATATTACAGTATTATCGCTCTGATATCTATCATAGTTGTACTGCACACCTTCTCCTAAATACTTTACAATTTCCTTGGGCGGTCTCAGGTTCCCGAAACTGTCAAAGTAGAGGCACCGATTCTTGTCTTTATTATAATATGTTGCTACCCAGTGACTGCCGGATTCGTTAGATTTATTCAGGTTGATGATTGCACATTCTTTGCGACGGCGTGGTCGTGAAGGTAATTCATCCAACATGTACACACCTCGAAAATTAGGAATTTTCTTAGCAAATTTGTACAAGTCGTATTCATTGAGTGCTCGATCCGGCAGTACACTTAGCATGCGTGTTTCGTTACACACTAAGTTTTCTTTAAATGGATGCTCCTATTTATTTTTTAAACAGTTGATAAAATGCGCTTGTTCCGACAACAAGAAAAGTTACCTGTTTCGAACATAGAGGAGAGTTTCAATGTGGACAACAAACGACCTTGCAGACACAGCAAACTCTTGCCTAACACAATACGGGCACTAATTGTGGGTCCCTCAAACTGTGGAAAAACGAATTTGCTGATAAATTTACTAGAACATCCCAACGGATTTAAAATTTGAAAACGTTTATGTTTACTCAAAGACGCTCTATCAGCCAAAATATAACTACCTTCGAAACTTGCTTTCTGGGGTCAAAGGCGTTGGATATTACACATTTTTAGAGCACGATGAAGTTATTCCACCTGATGAAGCGAAACCGAACTCTGTTTTTATTTTTGATGACGTGGCTTGTCAGAAACAGCAGCATATGAGGGATTATTTTTGCATGGGACGACATAGAAATATTGACAGTTTTTATTTAAGTCAGTCATATACACACATTCCAAAACATCTAATTAGAGAAAACGCCAACTTGCTCATAGTGTACGTCTGTGATATTTTAAATATTAAACATATCTATGATGACCATGTCAACACGGATATGTCTTTCCAACAATTTAGGGAAATATGCACAGAGTGTTGGAAAAACAAATATGGATTTCTGGTTATCAATAAAGACGTTCCCATGGATGAGGGACGATATCGTAAAGGATTTGATACCTTTATTCTTATATAAATAGTAAGGTTAACGAAATGCACAGTCAGTCACTCTTCAAACGATTACCTGATCAAACAGGTAATAATACTGTATCAGTGATCAGACTATTCCAACAGTGATCAAGCTGTTCCAACAGATAAGCGATCAAGCTTGTTCCAACAGATCAGTGATCAGCTGTTCCAACAGATCAGTGATCAGCTGTTCCAACAGATCAGTGATCGGCTGTTCCAACAGATCAGTGATCAGTTGTTCGAACAGATCAGTGAACAAGCTGTTAAAACAGATCAGTGATCACGCTGTTCCAACAGTTAAGCGATCAAGCTGTTCCAACAGATCAGTGATCGGCTGTTCCAACAGATCAGTGATCAGTTGTTCGAACAGATCAGTGAACAAGCTGTTAAAACAGATCAGTGATCACGCTGTTCCAACAGATAAGCGATCAAGCTGTTCCAACAGATCAGTGATCAGCTGTTCCAACAGATCAGTGATCAGCTGTTCCAACAGATCAGTGATCGGCTGTTCCAACAGATCAGTGATCAGTTGTTCGAACAGATCAGTGAACAAGCTGTTAAAACAGATCAGTGATCACGCTGTTCCAACAGAATAGTGATCAAGCTGTTCCAACAGATCAGTGATCAGACCGTTCCAAAAGATCAGTGATCAGACCGTTCCAAAAAATCAGTGATCAGACCGTTCCAAAAGATCAGTGATCAGGCTGTTCCAAAAGATCAGTGATCAGGCTGTTCTAATAAATCCGATCAGCAGTTAGCTGTTTGTGCAGTTGTTAAAAACCACAACAATACAGGAGATAAAAATGGATCCAGATACGGTTAAGAAAATTATTCAAACTCGCAATGTCATTCGTAAAAAGTATGCAGCCTTAAAGAAGGGAAGAAGCGAAATTGATGCTGACCTAGAGAGAGTTTTTCAGCCTATAACAACACCGCTCAAGAAACTGTCCGATCTACCTCAGCAAATTCAGCACTTGCCAGATGCGCTCGCGGGTAAATTGAAGACAGAAAAGCACGAGCAAAATGCAAGTTTTCATACAACCTTTGACTCGGACGAAGACTCTAGAAGTGAACCCGACAGTTTTGACGAGGCTGCTTCGTCGCCAGTCGGACCCGATCTTAGTTTCCAAGACTATTCAAGAACATCTTCAGATGTTTTAGAATTTAATACCAATAGATTTATGGATTCGATAAAGCTAGATAGTAATTACGATTCTAAATACGGACCACGTTATGATACAAAGAAGTTAGCTTGGAAAATTGGTGATTCGTCATTTGCAGTAATTGACTCTAATGCTCTAGTAGACGGCAAGAGTTATCCCCCTAACATCTGGTTTGCACGAGCTTATCTTTTCTCGTTACCCTTCAGAGAAATTGTATACGGAAGATGACGTTGATTCATATTTAGATATTGTCCAGAGAAGCGGAGCTATACATCGTAATTATGACAAATCATTGCAGTATGCTGGAAAAATAAGTTAGATTACGTGTATTGGGATGATCCGAACGAATTGGTTGCTAGATTGAAACTCGTACTTGGCATCTCAAGAAGCCGGCCATAATAATCATTCAAATGAAATCACTTCTATATTGGAAGAGTTAAGAGAGACCAATGTATCATTTAAATTGTGTAAAACGTTCTTTACGTTTCAATTTCTAACATGGGTATTGATAAGTTTGACGCAAGCCAATCAGCCTCTGAAGGTGCACAACTTCTCATTCATCGCCTCTTACTTTTGGATACGTACTAACATCCGATGGAAATATTGAATGTGCAAAGAAACGCATATGCAACTTGACCAACCTTTAAATCCGGAAGATGCAGTTACTAAGGAGTTTGTTGACGAAACGTTCATGCATTAAAAGGGGAACTGCGGAAAAACGTTTACTTCTTGGAGAAGAAAATTGAATCGTTAGCTGCTCTGTCAAAAGATTAAATACGAGCGGTGAAATAACGAATGCAAATAAATCGTTGCCCATTGAAAATAATGACATATCTGACGTATCCCATAACCACAACCAGAAGGTAGCAGTTATACTTCCGAAATCTTGTCGGTGAAAACTTAGTAATTAAAAAACTTCGCACTTCATAAATACGCATTGTATTCAGTTTTACGGTTATTTTCTGAATAAATCGAAATGAGTAAAGTTCAACTGCGTGAACGAGCTACATACTCAGCCACGTCGTAATTTTAAGCGACGTACAGTGATAGTGAAAGGACTTTTTGATCTCTGGCAAGCTGGATTGGTTGAAATGCAACCGTACGCCTCCGACAATAAAGGGTTCCGTTATCTGCTGACAGTCATCGATGCGTTTCGAAATATGCTTGGGCAATACCTGTAAAAACAAATCTGGAAATGAAGTGGCTAAGGCGATGGAAAGCATTTTCGTTAAGAGATCATCATCAGCACCTGCCAATCTGCAAACCGATTTAGGAACAGAATTTTACAATATTCACTTTCAAAAGCTAATGAAAAAGTACAATATCAACCATTATTTACGTATACCACCTTAAAGGCATCAATAGTGGAAAGGTTCAATAGAACTCTTAAAACATGGATGTGGAAACTCTTCAGTTTGAACGGAAATTACAAGTGGATAGACGTTCTGGCAAGATTTGATTGATAAGTACAATAACACTGTCCATCGAACAATCAAAATGAAACCTGTCGATGTAAATAAAACCAATGAAAAGAAGCTGTTGAGTTCGGTATACAGAAAAATTAAGACGTTTCCTTTGCCAAAGTTCAAAGTTTGGGGACAAAGTCCGTATAAGCAAGTACAAACACCTTTTTGAAAAGGTTACACTCCAAACTATACCACGGAGATTTTTGAAATTGAAAAAGTTAAAATTACCGACCCTGTTACGTATATACTCAAAGATTATCAAGGACAAACGATTCGCGGTAGCTTTTACGAACAAGAATTGTTAAAAGTCAGAAATCCCGATATGTATCTTATTCAAAAATATTACGCAGAAAGGGTAACAAATTATTTGTAAAATGGTTGGGTTTCTCGAATAAACACAATTCGTGGATCGATAAATCTGATGTTTCCAGCTAAATTTATGTTCATCGCATACTCCCTAATAAACAGGTGGATGATCAAGCGATGCCGCAATATGGACCAGCATATATTGATGTAAGACGTGGAAAACAAACGTACACAATGTTTATTTCAAAATAAATATTCTAATGTATATATTTTATAATCAATAAACAGCATGTAAAAGTGTTTATTTGTTAGATTGCTAATAAAACCAACAAACACTCGCACTAAAGTGTCAGTCTGCTTAGAATGGCGTTCCTAAGCACAAGTCTGCTAATTTTTGCTGCTTTAGTAAATGATACATTCATTTTGCATCACGGAATTAATAACGTAGACAAGTACTGTGCTTAAAGAACCTATTTTTTTACTTAATCATTTTGTTTTAATCAATAAAGTAAATTAGTTCATCACTCTAGTTTCATTTAAACGTCCCGCCCTCCCCATACCTTTGTATGCAACCAGTACCTTAATCAGACGGGGGTCGCTAATCGAGCACGTGAATGTTTGCACGCACCCAGAACGTGTTTCCGCGTTTAGAACTTGGTCTCGCGCAGGATACTCTTTCGAGAACGTTTGCACGCACCCATAACGAGTTCACGCGTTTAGAACTTGGTCGAGTGCAGGAAACCCTTCGA